>JAVSBS010010784.1:0-11388 GCA_033124195.1 Coracias cyanogaster
CCCCCCCCCCCCCCCCCCCCCCCCCCCCCCCCCCCCCCCCCCCCCCCCCCCCCCCCAAAAAAAAAAAAAAAAAAAAAAAAAAAAAGAGTTGGCCGGTTTTCACCCAGCCCGGGGCAGGTTTACTCTGCCCTTTCAGGATTTCTCCGGGGAGCCTTCAGCAGGAGGTGTTTCCACCACCCCGCTGCCCGGGCGCGGTGAGCGCCCCTCGGCCCGCACACGCCCCCCGGCCCCGCGCCCGGTGCGGCCGCAGTGACAGCCCCTCCGCGGCCACGCTTCCCGCCGGGGGCTCGGGCCTACGGAAAGTGCCCGCAAGGATCTTCAAGTTCACTGGAAACAAAAGCGACGCGAACACCCGCGGGTGGGAGGCTGGGGAGGGGGATATCACCGCTGGAAGGCGACCCTCGGCTGGCCCCACACCCCGGGGGGCCCCGGCCGAGGGCCTCCGGCCTTCCCCCCTCCACACACCCCGGGTCCCCGGTTCGCCCAAGCCCAGCCGGGGCTTCCCCCGCGGCCGTGACTCACGCCGGGAGCCGCTCGGCCCCTCCGCGCCGCCCCCGGCCCGCCCTGCCCCGCGTTCCCCCGGCCCCGGGGCGGCGGCCGGTACCTGTAGGCCAGGGACATGCACTCGAAGAGCTTGGTGAGGGAGGCGTCGATGCTGAGGCGGCCCCCGGCGCCGCCGCCGCCCCGGGCCGCCCCGAACTGGTAGGTCTGGCAGGTCTGCTCGTTCACCGTGTCGAAGTCGTAGCCCTTCTTGGGCGGGTGCTCGCTGTGCGGCGACGAGACCATGAAGTGGCCCGAGTGGATGATCTGGGGGCCCGGGGGCTGCCCCCGCCGCGGCCCGCACCGCCGCCCTCCGCCGGGCGACGCGCCCCCATCGTCCGTGTCCGACGAGTCTTCGTCAGGCTCCGTGCGGGGGGACAGCGGCCCCGCCGCCCCGAGCAGCTGCGCCGGCCTCATGAACACGTCGGCGGCCATGGCCCCGCTGCCGCCGGCCGAGCCCGCCGCCCGCTCTGCGCCGCTCCGCCCCGGGCCGGCCCCCGCCGCTCCGCTTAAAGGCGCCGGAGCGCGCCCGCCGCCCCTCCCCTGCGCCCTCTCCGCTCCCGCCCGGGCCAGCGCGGGCCGCGGGCGCCTGCGCTCGGCCCTTCCCGCCCCCGAGGCCGCTCTTCCTCGACGCCTCGGAGGCGCCGTCCCCTCAGGGAGAGCCCAGGCCGCCATCACCCCACAGGTGAACACCGCTGAGGGTGTTTTCCTTCGGGGAAAGCTGCAGCCCCACATGGCCATGGGGCTGCTTTCCCTCAGGGCAGCCCCCCTGGTTGCTTTACCGCACCCCGCTGGCCTTTAGTTACAAGAGAAGCTCCTTCAGAGGAACGGGCCTGACCATCCCGCTGCCTCCCACCCAGCCAGAACCTGACAATTCTTGGCCATAGGTGACACCCACCATGTTTCACCCTTCTCCTCACACCACAGACAGTGACGAAACGGCCCCATGGGGCGGCCGGTTGCCCTGTGTCACCACCAGCCTCACCAACAACAGGGAAGGCATCGCTGCCACGCTACTGCTGCCCTGTCCCCGCTGCTCCTGCAGCGGTTTAAAGGATTGAGCATGATGCTTCCACCCAGCAGGACTTGCTGTAGGGCACGAGGTGGTGTGTGGAGAAGCCTCGACCAAAAACACGTAACCACCTCCAGCCTTAAGACTGAGAAGAGGCCTGCAGAAGCTGTGGTCACTCGCACAGAACCATTGCGAGGATGTCTTTGGTAAAACACTTCCTCAGAAAAACACCCCTAAGCTTAAGGGACTCATGAACATGAGAAGATTCAGAGGACAGCCCAGAACCGGCTGAAGGATGTTGATGAGATAGTGATTGCACTAGAAATACTTCATGGATTTAAACTGTCTTTAATACAGTAAATTGCTTATTATTTTCCAGAGGCATTCTGCAAGAAGCCAGGGCAGCTACAGAAGTAGCTGAAAACCTGCAGCTGGCAGGCTGCAAACACGGCTACAACCAAAGAGAAAAGCTCAGGACACGGAGCTTCTATTGCCAGCCTGGTGGCTCACACCTAACCCACGTACCTGCTCGATGCTGTGTGTGAAGCAAGCACAATGGTTCCAGGGGAAGTACAGATCGGATTTCATCCTTCTCAAAAGCATAAAGGAAGCAATGGATCCTGCAGGTCAACAGGAAAGCACAGCAATAGGGCCAGGAGATGTATTATGTGTTATTCTGGGGAGAGAACAGCAGCTTACGGCACAAAAACCCATATACGTACATATATACATATTATGAGGTCAGGAGAAAAAGATCTCTAGCTTGCCCTGTAGAGCAAACCTCCATCACCAGGAGAACCATTGTATTCTAGGTGACATACTCCAAAGCATTTATACTAAAGTGGTTGTAGTCTCTCAGTTCTAGGACATCATACTTAAAAGAAAAAGGTTCTTCTACACAGTCATCCTCAGGAGGGAAAAAAAACTCCAAATGTTAAATTGCCACATGCTAATTTTTCTGCTCTGTAAAACCAGAAATAAGATCAAGGGGAACTCAAGAGACAGAGACAGCAAGTGTTGGGGACGGAAGGAAGAGGCATTCCGGCGCTATCCCAATTACGCCCTTGCAGTGATCTAATCTTTTCCACTAGAGAGCAGGAAATCAAGACTGATCACTGTTTAGGGGAGACACAGTAGGTTAAATACTCCCCCATGCATGAAAGGAGCAGCAAAGCGTGGTCACATCGTGAGGGCTCTGTTAGAAATCTTTTAAAATCAAGACTAATATTCAGCTCGTAGCATTACATAGAACTAAAATGCTTCAGAAAAGGCCACCGTCATATTAACTTTCAGCTTAGTCGGCATCACACAGAAGTAAAATTCTTAAGAAAAGGCCACAGTTATATTTAGCTTCAAAGCTGGTTATTGCTACTTTATATTAGCTTTAAAGAAAAGAAAAAAAAGCAACGCTAAGCCCCAACAAGGTGTTCTGATTGAGAGTGCTTAAAGTACAAAAAAAAGAGAACATTTCAAAACAACATTCGTAGTTTTACAATATCTAGTTTAAGTCTTACACGTAGTTTAAGAACTAAAAGGGAACTAAAAATCACCCCTGCCCACCACCAGCAGCGTTCTATACAGTGTGTCCATGACAGCAGCCTACACATTTACCTCACGAAATAAGCAAGCCACACTTGCTTCTTCCTGCCAGAAAAGAGGGGTAACTTGTGAAAACAGCCTCGCTAGGTAGCAATGCAATCTCCTCAGAAGATTTAGCAGTACTCCAAACCGTCGTTTAGAAGACAGGTAGCAATCTTGAGCTATGACTAACATTTGACCCCGTTCAGGGTTTTCCCCTCTACTCATCCTCAGTGCACGTGCCGCAGATGGAACGACAGCAGCATCCCTTAAAATAAATCCAGTCGTTTTGGAGACAGACCTCTTTGTAAGATCGACATTTAGGTGATCAGCAACAGGACAAGAGCCCCGGCTACCCTTTCCTCCTCCGCAGTAATGAATTCCAGGAGGCATGGGGAAGTGTTAACGGGAACTTTAGAGTATGCTTTTTCTTTCTGTTTCTTTACAGCAACCTGCAGCACAAGGTGAAACACAGGCCACCATCTCCTGATGATGTTCCTTCAACATCATCGGCGCAGGAGCAGACAGCCGTTCACCACCACAGAATTCAACTGTGACACACACCGAACGGAGAGACGTTCAAGCCGTTTAAAAACACACCCACGGTGTACTCCACAACACTTAGTGGCAAGAGATTATCCTCCTAAATCCACAGACGGGAAGATAAGCGTTCCCATTTTGATGAGGTGCAAGGACTCTTACTCACAGCCTCAGCCCGTGGGGCTGACTGCAGGCGCTGGGAGTCCAGCCATCCCGTGACCACTCCGCTGGCTCCTCCGCCAGTCCTGCTCCCAGGCAAACCACTGGGCCAACCTCCAGCTCCGTACTCTGGGCTGTTGCCCACTCCTTCACCGACATGAGCCTTACCTGTTCAGAGGCCTTTCCTTCTGGGACCCCTTTTGAATTACATCCTCATTTCTACCTCAGTTCTTTTCTCTCTCTCCTGTTCCACTCTATAGAATTGCCTTATAAAAGTCTGCCGATTTAATTCACTAATCCCGGGAAATGAAAAAAAAAAAAAACCTAACTGAAAAGGGGTAATTTTCTTCCCAGGTTAGCAAATTTAAGTGATTGATGAGAGGATGCTGCGAGCACCCCAGGAACGGCAAGGGAGACAACAAACCCAAGCTGGGAGCGGGGGAGCTGGCTGCGGCTTGCCCTTCTGCTAGTGCTGAGCCAGCAGCCCGGTTCAGCTGTCTGCAACACGGCAGCCTGCTTTGGACAGAGCACAAAGAACACTAAAAATAAGCCAGACACTTTATATCCGTCTTGAATGTAAAGAATCTTTCCAGAACTCTGAAGGAGCTTTACCCTTTACCCCATCAGACGCAAGCACGTTTCCGAACCAAAGCGTGGTTCCACGCCATGTCCTCCTCCCTCCAACTGGAGCTACCACAACACATGAGCCGAGTACCAAGCCAACAAGCAAGCACCCAAATTACCAAGTTATTCCGCAGGTTGCTGTAATTACATCGGTCACAACGATTTATTTGTTGCTGTTACAACCACCACAAACTGCCCCGGCGCCGCTCAGTGTCTTGCTACAACATGAGGACACCTCTGGTCCACTCAAAGGTGGGTCATTTTACACGTTACCAAATGAGACAACACCATAGAACGCGTACTTTAAAATACCGTTTATAAAACCAGAAATTTATTGTAATTTTTTTTTAAAAAAAAAAAGGAGATTAAGCTTCTTGATAAGAATTATTCACACAGCATTCGTGTTGTGATTTTTATTTTATTTTTGAAATGAAACCATTGTACATTGTACAAACCATAACTACCGATGGAATAAATAAGTGAAAAATTATACTGCTGTACAACACACACACACACAAATCATAAGATGGAAAACAATTAGGTATTGAAGAAAACAAAATTCTTTACACCTTCTAACAGGCCCTTAGATATAAAGAACATTCCAAAACATGACGATGTTTATGTATGAAGATAGCCACCCAAAACCAATATTTTATACTGCCTTGTTGATTTTTTTTTTTGTTGTTTTGTAAGTGCCAGCACTTTTTGGAATGTTTAACAACTACTTTCCCAAGCATAAAAATTCCAAGGAATAGTTCTGCTATAAAATGTTTGGCTGAGTAAATCGCTTATTCAGAAGGCCTTCCCACATGTTCCACAAACTCAGCTAATTTACTTGCTTGCTTCTAGTTTCTTTTTTTTTTTTTCCTTTTTTTTCTTTTTTTTTTTTTGTATTTATTTGTAACTGAAGCTCCAACATTCAGCATTGTAGCAAGGAAGCACTTCTTGATATTTGCACTATTTCTAAAAGATTAGCTGTATGAGAACTTTCAGTCATCTTGAAGAAAATTACATCTCTCCTTCTGCTCCATGTTTCAATGCTTTCAATAAACCCTTTTACAGTGAGTTCATAAAACAAGTTTCTGGTAGAGACAGGTCCAAGCCAAAAACCCGCTGGATTTAGATCTGGTTTCAAACCTCAGGCCGGTTTGAATTCCATGTTCTGGTTTGGTCCCATCTGTACTTTCTGGCATTAAAATGTGTTTAATCACATCCGTTGGCCCATAAATGTTATCAGGCACTTCAAAAAAAGACTAATAACAGTCTTAGACACTATTTTGGATTTCTTCATACCAGATAATGTCAAAGTCTCTGCCCTTAGAGACTGACAATAACAGGTCTAAGGAACCCAAATCTATCTGCTTGTTCAGTTGTCTGTTGTCACTAGAATCTCTGGTTTACAAAAAAAAAAGTTCTGAATGTATTCTGGATAAGCTGTAACTAAAGCATTACTACTTTTGAAATAAAGCCTCTAGGAATATGGTTATGATGCCTCATCTGTTAGCCACAGAACAATGAGCAGTTCTGAGCAGAAGCCACAGGAGAGAAAAGGAAGTTTATAATTAAACTTGTCGATGTCAATAATGCCAATAAATGCTTCTATCTAATGAAAAATTTGAGGTATTCTTAGTGCTATTTATATATTTTATTTCTTCCTAAAGTACAGGAATTAAATTTCTAAATGAAAAGTCTACTTACTCCCTTGGAAATGTCTACAAAACTAAAATTAAAAACTTGCCGCGATGCACCTGAAGATAGGGATTAGTAAACATGACTACTTGTCAAAGGTGGCATCAGATTTGTTTTTGTTTTAGCATTAAAAACAACAAAAAGTTAGTAAATCAAAAATATTTTTACGTTTGAATCTTTCTAGATCTGCCCATTTAATATATCAATAGAACTTCTCACAAAATATCACTTAAATCTGAATGTAATATACATACAAATCAATCGTCATTGACCAGTTTTCCACATTTTAGGCATACACACAATTCAAGAGAGAATTCTACCGTTTCATTGCATATATTGTGCAAATAATAGTTTTTGGCTCCTCATTTCCTTATTTTCAGAATGTTAATGGACTTCATGATCAGACCAGAAATCCCAAAAAAACTTATTAGGGAGCACACTGCTTGAGTGAATGATTTGCAATCAAATTTTATTCAGTTAAAATCCAAAAAGTTTTACTTCAACATAAAGGAAAAGTTCCGAAACTGAGTGTCATACGTTCTCTGGAGTTCAGTCCTACAAACATCTTACGGAAGGTCAGTATTGGCTCCCCACTGCTCCCGCCCTCTCTTCCCTCCCCCCATTTCCCCCTTGTTTTTCATCATAAAGTGGTAATTGCAAACGCAACGCAGTAGTCTAAGTGCAAGCCATTTTCACTAGTGGAGAATTCAGAAATAAATAAGCTTCAATGAAGAGCTGATTATGAAAATGTATCAACTGGAAGCGACTTTTTTTTCTTTTTTTTTTTCATTTAAAAAAGTATTTACAGTTCTTAGCTTACAAACTCTATGCAACCATTTTCCTAGCTGTGAGATCGTATTTTAAACTACGAGTTCCATCTGCCGCACAAAGCGAGGACGAAGGGCCCCGTCCGGCGACACGTCTGTACGTAGGCGCGGGTGTGCACTGAAGGGAGAGAGAAGCGGGTCCCACCGCGGGGCTCACCCTGGGAGTGAAGAGCCCGCTGAAGGATCAGGCCCTTGCGACCCGAAGCAGATGGTTGCGCTTTCCTCCACGCCGCCACTCTGAAGGCAGCTGCACGTGCTTCGTGCCCTTCCGTCAAGTTTAGCAAACACTCGCTTCAACACAGTTGGAAAAGGAAGGTTTCTAACAATGACGCGGGGACTATGGAAACAACAAGGCTTATTTACAAGACTTGCTGAAATTAAAAAAAAAAAAAGAGAAACCCCTACTACAGTATTAACCTGGAACCCAGAAGTAAACATCTTACAAAGCAACAGTACAATGAAATCCAGTTCAGTGAAAACATGGTATCAAAACAGACCAATTGCAAATAAATTCACTGTGCACCAATCCCTTTGATCCTATTTATGTACATAGTGGAACTCTGCTGTACAGCGAGTTGTACCCAGTACAGAGATCTGGACCTGACACGTCAGTATTTCCACTGCTGTGTTAGAGTATATATTCCGATCTGGACTATAAATGGTAAACAGATCATGTTAACTTCTGATGAAGTTAAGTATTTAGAAGACCAAATTTACAGTTGCGAATGCCACGCATTCAATAAAAGATCTCCACTATAGCTGCTAAAATAAAATATCAAGCTCCTTTTTCTCCTTGGACTCCAAGAGTGAAAATGGCTTCCTGATCTGTATTTGTTACAAATTTTAAGCACCAGGGATTTAGAGATTAAAAACAAAACAAAAACCCCAAACAAAACAAGAAAAAAAAAAACCAGAAAGAAAAGAAAAAGCCGTACTACATGGCATTATACAAACATAGGCCACTTTGCAAAGGAGACAGTTGCAAAACAACTTTTAAAAGTTAGCACTGTTTTCAGAACACAAGGCACAAAACAAAAGCAGACATCACGCCAGAACAATGAACTTCACATGAAAGCTAATACCTGACCTGTACCATCCTTAAATATCTTACAATGTTAAATAGAGAAATGAAAAAAAAAAAAAAATACAGCAGCAACATAATTGTAATTTTGACTTTAGAAACAGTGCGTAGACCCCTCCTGAGTTGTTTACTCCAACCATTTCAGAGACAGTAACTTAAAAGTTCTCAATGTTTGTTTCACAGGAAAAAAGTTTTCAGTGTCTGAGAAGTTAAACCTTTGTTAGGCTTTCTTGGATTTTTGCTTGGTAACTTGAAAAGTTAGGAGTTCTGTCCTCATCCAAGAGAAGATGCTTAAGTAAGGTTGTTCTATAATTAAGCCCACTGATGTACCTTACAGAAAAACTGACCAGAAAAAAATCTATAGTCTAAATCTCTTCAACATTTTGTTGGGAAGCCTCTACTTTCATCTTTTTAGAAGGTGGCACTCCTTCAGAGTCCTTAATGAGGGGGAAAAGAAAAACAACCACGTTATCATTGCACTGAATGTCAGGCACCGTAAGCATCAAACAAAAAGCACGAACAAATTCCTGGTGTGTCACTTGTAAAATACGAAGCATCCCTGGATGCAAGAATGACACGACCGAGTGCATTTACTTCCTGAAATCACTCCTCTACTTAAATCTTACCTCAACATCTTTGCACTTGTCATCTACAAAGGGCAAAATTCTAGTTCTGGGCTAAAGACCACAGTGAAAATGCCAAGCAAGCGCCCTGATACGTCATGGTTATACCTGGACTTCCCTCATCTCCACACTCAAGCACAACCCACACCGAGCATACCTGAATTTTCTCCTTCTGTAGCCAAGGCAATCTCTACAGGACGGAGGACACAAGGTTTGGAAAGCACAAGGTGTGCACTGAAAACCAGCCAACCGCCCTCAGGGAAAACCCACCAACTGAGCAGTGCTCTGCCCGAGGACCTCAGTCTGAGGGGCACAACTTCAAGGATAATTTTTCTCCCACCCACCCAGAATTTTTCACTATACCAGTGAGTAAATATCCCAACATCTCATCCACTGACTCTGCAAAAAAATAACTTTCCTAATTGCTACACGACTTTACTTTTGCAGAAGGTATTTTATTTCTGAATGGTCCTCGAAAGGGGCCTGTCCGGTAGGTTAGGTCCAAGCAATTTTTATTAACATGAAATCTTAATATTACCCACAAATCAAACAGAGACTGGTTTAGGAAACTGAAAAGTAAATCACACCAGTCAAGCCTTCCTGGTCAAGTTATGTCGAATGCAAGAAGCCAATCAAATTAACCACAAAACCAGGTATGTGTACATTTAATACTCTACTGCTTTTACCCTTTGGAAATGAGTCTAAATCCACAACTGGCCTCCTTACATTTGCTTTCTGGTAAAAATACTCTTTTCCAAATTCCAAGGAATTGGGCTTTTGTGCTTAAAGTTACCTGAGAGATTTTAGATGCCTCTGTAATTATATCATTTTCTCCAGAAGACTGAATTTCTGCTTTCTCTGAACTATTCATGGAATTTTCCATCGAAGACTGTGAATTCTGTTCATCGGAGGTATCTGAAATATCAAGAAATAATTTTAAACAACAAAAATGAAAGCATTCAGCAGAAGCTTTTAGGCGGTCTTCTCATGAGCAACATTCCCAAACATCAATTTCATCCACGTGTAACCACCAAGATACAAAACAACTGGATGAATATAATGAATGAAGCTCAGACTGCAGGACCACAACCACTGGCTGCTGCCAGAGCTTCTTCCCGTTGCCAGCAGGACACAATTCCTGGAGTCAGTCCCTAGAGGGAGCTGAGCTCCCGCACACCCTCCAACGCAGAACCACCTCAATGCTATTACCAAACAAGTTTCGACATCAACTTTGCAATGAAACAGGAAACTTGTTTCAAACCCCGAGTTTGAAAGAGGCGGCTACAAAAAGAGCTGAATTGTGGTAACTTACGGATCTAAAACTGGGTAGCTAAGGAGAGAGAATAAAAGTAATCTGAATTGAAATTCACCCATATATTTAAAATCCATGTTTTTGCTTGGAACTACTTTTAAGACAAAATTTAGAAACTCAGCCAGCTAGCTTGCTTAACCATTAGGGTTGTAGAATTTGTAATTCTGGTGCATACTTGTGGAGAAATCTCCCAGCTTGTTGTAGCTCTTACCTGCTTCTAATTTTTCTGGTATTTTTTTTTTGTTTCATGTTTCTTTGTTGCTTGTTTTATTTCTTTTGTTTGGTTGGTTTTTTGAACCCTTCTCTCTCTCAAAGGAAAACTTACAGAGCACTCCAGGTTAAAACACCCACTCGCTGAAAAAGGGGATATAGGGGCACTTAAAGCGTCTTTAGAGGTTAAAGATCCCTGGAAGTTTAACACAGTATGTCCAGAAGCAGAGACTCAACACACAAACAAACCAACCACGACCCAAAACCAAAGCCCTTTGATTGCAAAAGGTCCATTATATTTCCTTCAGTACCCACATCAAGATCAGTGGAAGGACTGGAACCATTCTTTCCTTCAACTCATTGCAAAATCCTTTTAGACTTGAACGAATTCTCAGAAGTACGCATGGAGCCAAGTTCTATGGAGTGATCTCACCTCAGGTCCCTGACCCAAGAAACATATAAACTTATTCTAGATTAAGAGAAATGCAAGATCAAAAAAAATTGTGGACAACTTTGGTTAATGAAGATGACATAGACCAGCGAGTAATGGATATTTTTGTGCTGTACTGTATAAAAAAGCATCACAAGCATTTCTTCAAGTTTCTCTGACTGAATTCCAGCTAAAGTGATGCCAACAATGATCAGGCTCAAAGATCATATTCAGCAAACTCGGACAGAATCGCCTTCCTTTCCATGTCTCACCAGAAAAGCATGTTCCTACTGATAAACCCACAAGTCCCAAGGGTGAGGAGGAATTTCCATTTCTGTTGTGTACGCCTCAGCACACACTGCAGCCTGAGGTAAGGAGCGCTCTGTGACGTGCCCATCTCCCCATGACAAAACCACACCTACAGCAACTTCCACAACGGGCAGCTCGGAGCTGCTGGGTTCTCCTCCAGCTGTCGCTGGCAGCTACCACTCGTGCTGATGCTAACCTTTGGGCAAGGGGATCGATCCACAGCTACTCCGATGGCCTGCAATGACTTGTTTCCACAGTAAAATGTTCGGAATGCGCCTGTTTTCTTGGAGAAGCCCACATGTGGTATTTCTGAGCACCCAAACTGTCCCTGTGCTTTAAGGAACCTCCCTGATTTCAGTGTAGTAACATGAGAATCACACAGAATCGCAGAATCATTATGGTTGGAAAGGACCTCCAGGGTCATCAAGTCCAACCTTTGTCCCAGCATCTCTCT
>JAVSBS010010785.1:0-26152 GCA_033124195.1 Coracias cyanogaster
CAGTGAAAAAGTTTTTCCTTATGTTTATGTGGAACCTCCTATGCTCCAGCTTGCTCCCATTACCCCTTGTCCTATCATTGGACATCATAAAGAAGAGCCTGGTTCCATCCTCCTTACACTCACCCTTTATGTATTTATAAACATTAATGAGGTCACCCCTCAGTCTCTTCTCCAAGCTAAACAGACCCAGCTCCCTCAGCCTTTCCTCGTAAGGGAGATGTTCCACTCCCTTAATCATCTTTGTGGCTCTGCGCTGGACTCTTTCAAGCAGTGCTGTCCTTCTTGAACTGAGGGGCCCAGAACTGGACACAATATTCCAAATGCAGTCTCACCAGGGCAGAGTAGATGGGGAGGAGAACCTCTCCCAACTGACTAACCACACCTCTTCTAATACACCCCAGGATGCCATTGGCCTTCTTGGCCACAAGGGCACGTTGCTGGCTCATGGTCATCCTGCTGTCCACCAGGACCCTCAGGTCCCTTTCCCCTATGTTGCTTTCCAACAAGTCAGTCCCCAACCCATAGTGGTACTTGATGTTGTTCTTCCCCAGATGCAAGACTCTACACTTGCCCTTGTATTTCATCAAATTCTTCCCTGCCTGTTGTGCTGGCTCAGCCATCACCATTTTGTGCTGCCATCAGTTGCCTGATCACACAGGCCAACACTGAACTCAGCAACGTCCCCTCTGAAGTCTTCTTTCAGACAGTCCTGCCATAAGTTCCTGTGGGCTCAGCTCCTTCGCTGCCCACTGTGGTGCCAGCATCACCTGCTGGACATGATGCACAGAGATGGCTCCCTCAGTGGCGCTTCACATGGAAGGACACCACTGAGAGAGCTCAGCAAGATGCAACTAGCCCCAACAGAAGCCACACCCAACAGGAAGCTCCTCCAACTGATCAGCTCCTGGTTAATACAATCCTGGCCTCACCCACCACCCCAACCATGACCACTTGGGTGAGGGCAGAGCCACAAAAACACAGGGAGGGCCAGGTTCTGCCTCTGGAACATGAAGCCAATAGAAAAACAAAACATTCTGCTAGGTTGTGAGTCATTCACAGGTCAACTTCAACTCGGGGCCCACAACTCAGGCCCCAGCACTTCAAACAGCCTTGCAGAAAAGGACTCGGGGGTCGTGGTGGACCCCAAGGTGAACATGAGGAAGCAACGTGTCCTTGTAGCAAAATAGGCAAAGAGAATCCCAGGCTGCATTAGGAGGAGTGTCGCCAGTAGGATAAGGCAGGAAACCCTTCCTTTCTACTCAGAACTGGTGAGGCCACACCTGGAGTACCCTTTCCACCTCTAGGTGCCCCAGTATGAAAGAGATAGGCATACTGGAAAGAGTCCAGTGGAGGGCTAGAGGTGATTAAGGGACTGAAGCATTTCTCCTATGAGCAAAGGTTGAGAGAGCTGTGACTGGTTACCCCAGAGAAGGCTCAACGAGATCTCATCAGAGTGTATAAATAGCTGAAGGGATACAATGAAGAAAATGGATCCAGGCTCTTCTCAGTGGTGCTCTGTAAGAGGACCACAGGCAATGGGCACAAACTGAAACACCGGAGGTCCTATCTGAACATCAGGAAACACTTCTTTACAGTGAGGGGGGCAGAGCACTGGCACTGGTTGCCCAGAGGTTGTGGAGTCTCCCTACTTGGAGACATTCAAGATGCAGCCGGGCGCGGCCCGGGACAGCGGCTGTGGGTCGCGCCGGGGCTGGCCCCGCTATCTCCGGAGGTTCCTGCCGTTCGGTGGCTCTGTGACACCGTCCCCGCCGGGGGCTGCCAGGGGAGAGGTGGAGCCCGGAGCACCTCTCCTCGGCACCAACCCTCGATTCGTTTCCGCTTGGTACTTCCCACCCGCCGCTGCCGCTCCCGGGCAGCCAGTGCCTGTCTGCAGGCCCGGAGGCGCTGCTCCCGCACAGACCGGCTGAAGGCGACGCCGCCGCCGTCCGCAAGCCGGGCGCTAAACGCCGGCGTCGGGGGCCGAGGAGCTCCGCCCGCCGCAAGCGAGACCGCGGCCCTGACTGGGCGCGGGGAGGCGGGAGGAGGCGGGGAGGGCGGACATGTTGTCTCCCCGGAAAGGGCGTTGCGGCCGCTCGCCGCCGGCCCCCGAGAAAAGCCAGCGGTCCCCGGCAGCCACGGAGCTCGGCAGCCCCGCTATGGAGGAGGGCAGCGGCTTTCGCCTCTCGGCCGAGTGCCTGGACGAGCCGCCCAACAGCCGCGTCTTCGTGGTGCTGGGCAAGGACGCCGGGGAGGCGCTGATCCGAGAGCGCTTCGCCCCGTTTGGGGACATCCAGAACATCTGGCTCCTGCGGGACAAGCGCACTAACGAGTCCCGCGGTATCGCCTTCATCAAGTTCGCCCGCAGCTCGCAGGCCTGCCGAGCCATGGAGGAGATGCACGGCCGCAGCCTGGCCCCCGACACCAAGCCCATCAAGGTACCGCCGCCGGGCCGCGCCGGCCCCTTCCTGCCGGGGAGCGGGGCGGGGGGCGAGCCAGCGGGGCGCAGCGGGTGTCCCCCCGGTCCCTTCCCAGCATGGCGGCCGCGGATGGGACAGGCCTCCGCCGCTGCTCCCCGAGCTTGCCGCTTGAAGGTAGCGTTGGCCTTGGCAACGGGAAGCCTTTCATCGGGGGCGGAGGGTGGCCGGGAGCAGACCCGGAACGCCCGCAGCGAGCTGGCCGCCGAGCCGCCGCGGCGGGACCCGGCCCCGCTCCGGGCGGCCTCTTCTGGGCGCGCCCCGCTGGTGCGGGCGCCCTCTCGGGTCAGGCCGGGGCGGTTCCGGCTGCGGGGCGGGCGGGCTCGGCAGCGCTCGGCAGGAGGGGCTACTCGCAGGCAAGGTCCCACCCGCTCTAGTAGGGCTGGGAAAACGCAGTACCTGAAAACTAGCTGCTTTTTTTTTGTTGTTTTTTTTAAGCATTGAGGGAATCTCTGTGAAATATTCTAAGGCACTGTATGTACAACCAAGATGAACGTGGATAAATAGAACTGTCTTTGCAAGTACGTTTTATATTGGTTTTGTATCTTGTGCACACCGTTCTTTCAAAACAATTACGTTGTGGGTTTTTTAAATCTGTGGAACTCGCTGACAGCTTTCAGCCTCTTAAATTTAAGTTTAATTTATGTTTCCCCAAGTACGGCGAAGATAGGAATGACTTTGAACAGTGAAAGAAGGTTCCATGTATTTCCTTTGAAAATGCAGTTGAGTCAGTAAAATCTTTTCTGAAGAACTTGCCATTAGAAGTTAAAAGAGCAGGCTCGTATTCCCTGCTCCCCTGCATGACTATTAGAAAAATAATTTAAGAGCTCTGTGAAATCAGTTGCCACTTTTGCATAAGTGGCTTACTTTGAAAGTTGTTTGTATTTTTCTTATTTGGTTGTTTTGGGGGCTTTTCTTTGTTTTCTGTGCGGTTTTTTTTGCTTGGTTGTCTTTCGGAGTGCACTTCTGAGACAGACTTTATTTCAATAATTAAAAAGGATGTGAACAGTTACAGATGTGAGAAGTTACAGTCCTTCATAGAGCACTAGACCTGCAGACTTCAGCCCAACCGAGCAGTGAACTGCAGTAGCAAGGTTTTCATAAGATGCTAGGCTTCTTTGCTTGCTTGCTGTTTTTTTTTACTGCTGCTATACTGGGCTTGTTACAGTAATGCACCGTTTGCTACCTCACGTGCCACCTGTGACATTGGCAGTGCTGCTGAACCTTGATATTCCTGATTATTCTTCATTATCCCTAGTGAGAACTTCTGATGGCCTCTGTCCTTTTTGGGGAACCATTTGGGGTGTATTTGTGGGGTTTTTGTCACAGGTGTATCTATGATCAGAGATGTTATTTTTTTCCATGTTAGGAAAGCTAGCTTATGCGAAAGATAAATACAAAGATTTGTTAAGCTATCTTTCTTGCTTGTTGGTATTTGGTTAAGACCTTTTCTCCAGTAATCCATGTCTGTGTAATTATTTAATTAGGTATTTATTGCACAGTCAAGAGCTTCTGGAAGCCACCGAGATGTTGAAGATGAGGAACTTACACGAATCTTTGTTATGATACCAAAGTCCTATACAGAGGAAGATCTGCGAGAGAAGTTTAAGGTACTGTTTTGCTATTTATTAATTGTTGTTTTAAATTGCCTTTGCCTTAGTTAGTAAGAAGGGTTTAAAATATGGAACTTCAATGCATTTTCAAGTATTGTAAATTAATATGCTTTTTAATTATTCTAGATGTATGGAGACATTGAATATTGCAGCATTATTAAAAACAAGACTACTGGAGAAAGTAAAGGTTTGGGCTATGTGAGGTATTTAAAGCCATCTCAAGCTGCCCGAGCAATTGAAGAGTGTGATCGAAGTAAGAATCTGACTGAATTCTTTCAAGTTTTTCACAACAAGTGTGTATTATCATTCATTTACATTTAATATTTAGTTTTGTTTGCAGGTAAGCTGTTTAAGATATAACACATCTTGAGACAAAGTTGTGTTGCAAATAAAAAGTAGTATTGTTAATTTTCATTGAGAACAGTTACGTGATGGCATTTTTGCAGGTCCAAACTGCAGGTAAGATTAGTGAAAAGAGTTTGGAAATGGGTACAGAGTTTTCTTTCATGCACTATTATTGGCTTGTAATGTAGGTTTTGCACCCAGGAAAACCTTATTTTAATGTATCCCTGGGAATATGCATTTTTAATTAAATGTATTTGATACAAGATTAATCTATATAAAAAACATATTTGGTAATCAATAGAGATTCTGTTGTGGTTACATTTATTTAAGAACAGATTCATTCTAGTTGAAGTTTGAGGGGGTTTTGTTTTGGTTGTGGTTTTTTTGTGGGCTTTTTTTTTAAATTTTATTTTTTAATGTCACCATTAATCTGTTACAGAATGAAAGACTTTATATGCTTTATAACCAACCATTTGTCATTTATGCTCTAGTACCAAAAAGGTGTTAATGAATTTGAGTGAGTCTGGTGGAAGGCCACCAAGGTGATCAGGTGCTAAAGCACATCACTTCTGAGGAGAGACAAAGGGAACTGGGCTTGCTCATCCAGGAGAAGAAAGGCTTTTGGGGGAAACCTAACAGCAGCCTTCCAGCTGAACCTCCTGTTCAATGTTTGCTTCATCACAAATGGGAAATAACTTGCGGTGTGGGTGTTTTTGTTGTTTGTGTGTTTGATTTTTTTTTTTTTTTTTTATTTCTCCAGCAATACATGTGCTGGTCCTACATCATCTATCATAAATGGTTCTACAAAAATTACATCTGTGACAATTCTTGCATAGGAGTATGAGTCCAAGATTACTTAGTGGTTAAATTTTATTATGTGTTTGCTGTGAGGTTAAAACAAAATTAACTGGATAGCCTGAGAGTAATACCTGTTTCTTTCATAAAACCAAAATGTAGATAACTGCAAAATAAAGCACTCTTCGAGTGTGGCAGCTCAGGTGATTGCCTCTGGGGCATCTCTGATTCCTGCCAAGTATTGAAGAATAGTCCAAGTTGGAAGGGAACTTTGGAGGTCATCTTGCCCAACCCCTCTACTCAAGCAGAGTCACGTGGGCACTGTGGTTGCCCAGGACCATGTCCGTATGGCTTTTGAATATCTTCAAGGATGGAGACTCCCCAGCCTCCGTGGGCAATAACTGCCAGTCCTCAGTCATTCACAGCAAGTAGGCTCTGTTGTGCTTAACCTGTGACTAGGAGTAGTTCTGTATGAAAATTGTGAACTTTCGCACAATTATTGTGTCAAGCTTCAAGAGTTATAGACTAGTTGTTTTCCTAAAGCCAGCACTTGGTGGGTTTTCTGAATAATATGTTTCTAAATATGGAGAATGCAGATCTGGTCAGATAATTCAGATGTGCTGAGGTGTGGCTGTATGTGTGGTTGTTTCTTTCAGGCTACAGGGCCATTTTGGCTGAACCTAAAAATAAGTCATCTGAGTCTTTTGAACATGATTATTATAGTAATAACACAAGGCAAGAACCAAGAGGAAGTACACTTTCGTTTTGTAAGTCACTGCTTTTTATACTAAAAATGATTTGTAGTCTTGAGGATGGTCGCAAAGTGAAAATGCGGTTTGGAAGCTAAAGGAGGCTTAGGTCAATGCTTAAATAGTAGATTGGATGTTGGAGTTAGAAATGAGCCAGGCATTTAGTTTCTGTATTTTTATGGCTTGCTTTGCTCTAGTTGGCTAAGTGTTTTGTGACCTGCATTAGTGAAATAAACGTATTAACTTCAGTATATAATTGACTTAGTTTACTTTTAAAAGTCGATTGAAAATATATATGCAATGAAGGCATGCTAGTGTTAGGACTCAAATTACTTATTTTTGTTGGTTCTTGAGGTGGGCAGCCAGACTTCTGTAGTTTTGAAAAAAATGAGAGCAGAATTCAAGAGTCAGTCTCCAAGCGTCTGTCAGTGGCATCACGGCTTCCCTTTATCCAAGAACAGCTGTTTGCCCTGTTTGATCTGGTTCCAGGACTGGAATATTGTGATGTTCAACGAGATCCTCATACCAATAGTGGTAAGTAAAAGTACAAAAAGATTGATTTTTATTTTTGTTTTTTTTTTTTTCCTTTCTATGAAGGGAAAGCCTTTTAATTGTACTTCAATTTATTTGTATTGCAAACTACACTACACTTGTTGGAAAGAATTAAACTTTTATGTATCAATGGTTGCTGCTGTCACTGATGCATAAACCTGAAAACCTCTGTTTTCTTTGAACCACTGTTTACAGATACCTGAAAATACAGGTATTTAAGGTTATTAAAATCTCAAGAAGGACAGAGTCTAAACCATGAGAAGTGGTTTTTGGTCAAATGAAGTGAATAGTTTTGGGCAGAATAAATAGAGAGAAAGTTTCAAAAAATATTAGACATGAAGTTTAAATGTGCTCTAAACAGATATTTTGAGTTTTCATCTTGAAATGGGCAGCGAGGCTTCTGTGTGTAGAAGGTGATGTGAGTAAACTGGATTAAATCATTCCAAAACAAGTGTGTTTGGTATTGGAAGGATTGTTTAGGTTTCAGTCTTGTTGTTTTGTTGTTGCTGAGAAAAATGTGGAAGAGGTATCTTCCCAGAGAAGCTCAAAATGGAAATTTAGTCAGAGAGTTAAAATGTAACTTTACAGTACTTGAGATTCACTGTTGATGGGATAATTACATTTTAAAATGAAACTGTATATGCTTTGTTTTCAGAGTTAGGCAAGAAGACATGTTTTCATTTGTGTACCACTTTTTCAAGTTAGCGTAAATATAACTGATCTGTCACTAGTTCCACTAAAGTTTTCTTCTCAAATAATACTATGTTGCTATTAAGTAATGTACTCCATGGTAAAAGGACTTAAAAATTTTGTATCATGCCTGACTAATATGCAGTTTAATCATGTTGATTTATATGAGTGTAGTTTGTTCTTGGGATTTCCCGATATTGTACTGAAACTGTGCGCAACTGTGTTTGTAGGGTATGCGGTGATTCAGTACAGTACTGCTGCATCGGCTATATATGCCAGGTATAAATTACATGGTTTTGAGTATCCTCCTGGAAATCGGTTAACTGTCATTTTCCTAGAAGATGGGAGTGATAGCTCAGAGTAAGTATTAATACACAGAGATAGAAAGTTGTAAGTTGTGTTCAGGAAAGCAAAACTTCATTTTTTTTTTTTTAACATCAGTAACAGCAATGTCACTGTGATCTTGTTTAATATTTGTCAATAGTATTTTCTAAAATCCAGGTGTTTTGAGTTTTCTTTTTAATGGTTTAGAATAAGGCTTTTGAAACTTAATAGTCTTTGATTAAAAAAGAGATTCAAATACATGTCCTTACAATACATTAGGAAACCTTGGATTTGGCAGGAGGCTTTGTAAATGTCTCTGTAATATGTAGCAAGGCTAGGATGTGTTTTTGGTGAGGTGTTTTTTTTAATTAAAAATAGATTTATCTACTTGATCTCCTGGTTGTGTTTGCAGTACTGCAGATATGTGCCTTGTGAAGCACATAAGTAGAGTAAAACTGTTGGGTGCCAAGGATCTGATATCCCCACTATGTGGTGATCATCAGGTTTTACTCTGACCATCTGCAATCTGTTCCTGTGATTTGAATGCCCATTACAAGTTGGAGTGGTTTAGGTACACCCCTGCAGTGAATATTTTGGCTTAAGTTTTGTCCTAAAGGAATTTAGTTCATGTCAAGCCAGTTTTGGGATATGAATGAGGATGGTAAGGAGGGACAATAGGGAGATTCACTTCAGAAGTGCATGCGTGATCTGAACTAAAAAAGGTATTCAAGGCAACCATCCTTCTTCCAAAAAATTTCCTTCATTCTTCACTAATTCCTACTATTTCATGGTGCTACAACACAGGCTATGAATCTGTGCAAAAAGTGCAATCCCTTTTTTTTCATTCCACAACAGAACAATAATTACTGGAAAATAAGAGCTGGCATTAAACTTTCTGTGACAATATTTTGAGTTGTTTCTCTGTGTTTTTTATTGAAACAGGTGAAATTTTTCTGTCCCTTCTGCCTTTCAGGCACCTTTCACAATATGTAGTGGGCTCTGTAGAGTTAATTAATTATTTCCTCCTTCCCCCTAGAGTATTAAAAAAGGCAAAGAAGAGTTTTGCTTCTCTGCATGTAGAAATGTGTGAGTGTTTTCAGTGAGCTGCAGGTAGCATCCATGCTTTCAGATCATGTCTAACGTCATGAAAGCCTGACTTGATTTTTGTTATCTACACGACTTCACAGATTTCTAGAGATACTTTCAGATGTGCATTAAAAGTTACTTTCTCTTGCTGAA
This sequence comes from Coracias cyanogaster, assembly GCA_033124195.1. NCBI lineage: Eukaryota > Metazoa > Chordata > Aves > Coraciiformes > Coraciidae > Coracias > Coracias cyanogaster. The sequence continues at coordinate 8,782 of JAVSBS010010785.1, forward strand.
TTTAAGATTACTGTAATTTAGCTCTTCCTTTAAAACAGTTTATTGTCACTTCTGCTTGCAGCCTCATCAGAAAAATGGCAACACAGCTGGTAACAGCACATGTGTCATCAGTGTTGCGGAATAATAATAATGCGGTTCAGCAGTATAGGACACCTCCCGTAAGTTAATATAAAGGATACTGCTAATGTTCTGAATTGTTGTAAGAAACTTCAGATATGTTGATGAAGAAGTCTGCTTACTTTCTTCTGTAACTGTTTTAGGTGCTACATTTTTAAGATGTACCTCTGTTTGGTTTCTGTGTTTTTATTCCCTGTAAAGTTTCTGACCTTACTTAGATTTATTGTTCAGTGTAATGAAATAACCGAAGTAAACAAATTAAGATGAGAACTGGTATAGTCTTCGTCTCGTGATAGGAACAAAAATTGTAAATAAAGTAAAATGACTGGCCTCCCCAAATCAGTTAATCCATATTTGCATTGTTTTCCCCTGTTTCAGCAGGCATTTGGAGGAACTTCTGGCTCACAGTTACTTCAGCCCCAAACAGATGCCATACTTCCACCACACAAAAAAAAAGTTCCACCTGACACTTCGGTGAAGGAAAGGCTTTTCATACTTTTCCATCCCCATCCTTTACCTGTTAATGTATTGGAGGATGTGTTCTGGTAAGACTCCATTTACAAATAAGTGTTCTATAACAACCAAAAAGAAATTTAAAAAATTAATGTTGAAAATAAAAGAGATTCTCATAATGAAAACTCTTTCCAGAAAAGACAGTGCACAGTAATCAATAGGTAACAGTTGCTTTTTGGAATAAGTGTGTAATGGAATTCAACTTGAAACATAGATGAAATGTCATCAGTACAGCAGCTTTATTATTGATTAACATAATGCAAAGAAAAATGTCTAGTCTGTTAACATTTTGTAACCAAAAAATGTAGTGTTTCTGATTCTTATAGCCTAATTTATTTGGCATTTTCTTGTACCTAATTGTATAAGGGGTTTAAGTATTTTGATAAATTTCCACAGTAACTTAGGGGAGTAAGTACAGGCAAGGGTTTTTTTATATATCCTGAGATATTTTTATGGTTTGCATATTATTAACACTATTCATCCGTCATTTTGCACTACCCCCTTATGGGGAGCAAAGACTTAGGAGACAATTTTTTGCCATCTTTAAAACAAATGTATAGTTCAGCTGTTCTCCAGTATTTTACATTATTTATTTCCAGTATACTCTTGAAGAAAAAGACATCTCCCTTTTCTAATAGCTGGTACTTGCACTAAATCTTTGGAAAGCCAAAATATTTTCAAAGCCCCAGGAGAGGAAAAGAAACAATATGCACTTGTGTGGAATTGAAAATTGTACCTGGTTGATACACTGAATTTTCTTAATCAGGTGTTGAAGAAGAAAAAGGCTATGCACCCTAGTCTTAACTCTTGTATAACTTCAGTATGAAGTAAACAGACTTTGTTTTCTTAAAACATTGTTTAATGAAATGTCTAGGAATCTCCAAAGGACTTGGGAAGCTGATTTTTTTCCATAAAGCATTAGTGCTTGCTTTCTGAGTCATTTCAGTGAGACCTTTCAAAGATGAGTCACAACTGAGCAAGTTCATTTAAATGAGAAGCAAGTTTTAACCTCTAAATTATCTACTGGTTTGTGTATCTGTTTTTTGGTTGGCTTGGGTTTCTTTGCTTTGGTTTTGGTTTGTGGTTGTGGTTTGGTTTTTTTAGTTAGTGTTTGGGGACTATGGTATTGATTAGCTTTAAATATTCTTTTAAATAAGAGAGAAATCACTGGTGCTTGTGGTTCTGTTGTAATATTCCGTAGAAAACATTGACTACAAACTTTTGGGTTTATTTCTATTCCTGACTGGAATTCTAGAGAAGACAATATGAAAATTGGGAATTTTGGAAGAGGGCAGCACAATAAAATACAACATATATACAACAACTATATGAGAATATAGTTTTTGCACCTACCAAGTCATATATAATTCAGATTGGATAATAGGCATTTATGTTGCAGCCAGACCTGTAAATTACCTTGTTTTGTTTGTTTTTTTTCTTCCCTAGTCGATTTGGACACTTGATAAAAGTTTACCTTGTGGCTGGAAAAAATGTGGGCTATGCAAAATTTGCAGACAGAGCAAGTGCCAGTGATGCCATAACTGCATTACATGGCAAGATTGTGAATGGTGTCAGGCTTAAAGTAAGGTTGGCAGACTCGCCTACAGAAGAATCTAACAAACGCCAGAGAACTTACTGATCAGGTGAGTACCCAGTCTGAGCTGTTACTTAAACTGAAGTTCAACTACTTGAGATAGTGACAGGCAAAGTATTTTAAAGTTAGATATGAACATGTAATGATAAACTTTAAATCTATTTGTTAGCTAACAACTTGAAATTTAATTTGTGATATATATGTATATACATCTATGTATATATGGGTGTGTGTATGCTTATATATGCATACATACACATTATTTCAGTAAAAATCTATTTTTATAATTTTTGAACAAATAGGAACCAGTTGATTAACATCATTCTGGATGTTCATAGATATATTCACGTTATGTAATTAAGAGTATCAGTTAATATTGAAAAGAGTATGCAAAAATAAACTGTGGAACCAAGATCAGCTTGTGTGTGTCTTTCTTTCATTAAAAACACATGCCCTTGCAATGGTGTTGGATAAAAGTGCAGAGTTCAGCCCTTGAAGGGCAGAGGAGGCAAGGGGTAAATAAAAAAAGGACATGGGAAGGACAGGCAAAGTTGCCAGGTAGAACTGAAGGGTTTGTATATTTGGATCACCTGGATTCTCTGCAATCAGGTGTAGCTGGAATGTGTGGTGGTGAAGAAAATATTGCAGAGCCTGTTGTGGAGGCATTAAAGTTCATGTTTAAGACAATTAGTTTGAGAATTTACTAGTTGATGCTTATGAAAGCTGGCTGAGCTCCTAGAAAGGTTTTTATAGACTCCAGGGACCAAAATTCCCTTGTTCTTCTAAAACATCAGTTTCATTCTAATTATACAGAATTTACTTTTTTCCCCGCTTAAGTTTTAGGACATTAGGACTGTTACCAAAAGAAAAATATAGGTGGAGGAGGAAAGGCTAAGCCCTGTTTTCTACAAAATAACCCCCAAATATCAAAAATTACTGTAGTTTCCAAATAATTTCAGTAGCCATATTTTTTTATAGGGGCCATGTGGTTTTGCTGTAACTCGTTCAGGAAACATCACATGAAATTCTGACTCTTTGCATCATATTTTACTTCTAAGCTTCTTTCACTCCTTTGACATTCCTTTGTGTGGCTACTCAGGAGCGAGGTCTTTGCGTGACCGAGGAGTTCCAATAACAAAAAAATTTTGCTTTTTTTTCTGAAGGACTTTCATGTTGGTCTGTTGATAAGCAGCAGTTACTAAAAGTTGCCTCAGTATTAATACACAGCTTTCTTTAAGAAAGAAAGAAAAAAAAGGATTTCTAGCTTTCTTTTTCTGCTTTAAATTGTAGCTACAACTCATTTAAAACTTTTTTTAAATCAGCATCTCTGAATGCAATTTAAGTAAATTTTACCCATGCTGTTATCTTTGTACAAAGGTTTTGTTTGTTTTTGATGTGATTTCAAATAATAAAAGGCCAGCCTCTTGGTCACTACAGCAAAAACTGATGTAAAGTATAATGTAATACCAGGTCTACCTTGACTGCTTTTTACTAGAGAAGTGTAGATATGATGTGCATCCAAAATTAGAAAGATGATTTATCCTTAGTTTTTCTTTGCTTTTAAGAATGATGAGAATAAGATCAGGAGGTTCTCTTCTGATTTGTTAATCTAAAAGTGATTGGATTTTTTTGTTTGTTTCTTTTTTTTTTTTTCACACACAAAAGCACACTTTTTTCCAGTGTGATTTTTGAGAAAATCCTTTAAGGTCTTAAGCTGACAGGAGGTGCAGTTGGTCATCAAATGGGATTTTCAAAAAGCAAAAACTTAATTTATGTTTCAAAATTTGAATATATACGTATTATTGAGTATTTAGAAACCTGAACTCCCTTATAAGGTGAGGGCAAGACATACACATTTACTGTTGTGCCATTTTACCTAATCAGAAAACTGGAGAAAATAAGGTTGTATTTGAAGGATAATCTTTTTACACATACAAAATTACAGCGGAGCTCTTTGTCCTTTAATAGTTTTTTTTTCATTTCTGTAAATTTTCAAATAATAAAGAGTACTAGTTTTTTGTTCAAAGATGGACAACCTATATCTGTCTTGGACAGATTACTTGCAACATTTCCCCCTTGACTGGCCTTTCATCTACTGTGTCTGTGCAATAATAAGTAGAAGAACTTTCTAAATGTACTATTACATCTTGCTGCATCCTGTACGTCAAGTTCCTGATTCTGAGTCTCTTAGGAGGTTATCTTAGCGTCTATCTCGGGACAGACAGGCAGAATTACTTGCTTTCTTCTTGTCTTTTACCCAGTTTCTCAAATTCAAACAATGGTACATAAAAAGGAAGATTCCGTCCGTGCTCCTTTTTAAAAGGGCTTGTCCATTTAAATCAAGCTTACCACGGTGTGACTCTGCATTGGACTGACTGACAAGTTTTGCACTAGTATAGCAGCTTTATATTTTGCTTTCAGTTAAAGCTTTAAATTGTGCATGTGAAAGGGGATAGAGTTCTCTTTACCTCTGAAATAGTACTTTTTTTTTCTAAGGCTGTGAGAGTATTTCCTCCACTTAAAAAGAGCAAAAACTAATCTTTTTAGCTAAAACTTCTGCAAATTTTTGCTTAAGGAAGTCATTGCCTTTTAGAAAAAATTAAATCCTTTCTAAAGTCCCATTGTATTGTGTGCCTTTTATCTAACAAGGTGACTGGATTTCTGCACTAGTCCTTTCTATACAAGGTTCTCTGATTAAAATATGTGATAAGGTCTGTGAATTCAATAGAATCTATGAAAATTTTCAATTGAAATAAAATATTTAATATTTCAATAAAATTTTTATCTGACTTGAAGTTTTTTCCAGAACAGTATTTTTCTTATGTAAACAATAGTAATGTACAATGTATACCATAGTAATGGTATGCTACTGATAATGCTCTTGAAATGTTAACTTCTGATCATAAGAACAGTCTATTATCTTACAACAGTTTTTGTTTGTCAGGAGAATTCGAATAAATGTGTATTAATATCCCAAACTAATCCATCTAATGAATTTTGCAGGCTCTGGCTCTCCTACAAGTCAATGAAAATGCAATTGTTTATATGAGTAGTTAAAAGTAACAGAGAAATGATGGAAATACAGAGCAATAAAGTTTTCTTAACTACTTTAAGTTCTAATGTAAGTTTTTTTGGGGGGGTGAGGTTCTCCCCTCTTATGCTAAGTAAGTATTAATGGTTGAAATAATCACTTTAAACCATCTTGCTTTGAGTCAGTGTAGGCTTGAGAAAACAACTACAGCATCTACTTCTAGGTAGTAGCTAAAAGCAGAGGCTGTCTTAATGTTCTTGGTGTTGACCAGCTTGTGCTCAACTCAGGTTTTGGATTGCTTTGAGTATTTTGTGAGAACCTCACTGCAATTGTCTGATGCTGATTGTGTAAATCATATCACTCAAAAACAGACTCAATGAAAGAATTTGGTATCTTTCAGAAGAATGTATTGTGGAATTCCAATTAATCTCTTCATTGCAACCTACTATTTCTATTTAAAGACCATCCCCTCCCTCAAAAAAGTAAAGCACAAAACCAACAACCCCACAAACAAACAAACAAACAAAAGCCCTGCCTCTAACACTTTCATAAAGCTTTCAAGTAGTTCTTAGAAAGTAGAGCTTCTAACTAGCACTATATTAGAAATGCAGAACACAGACTTCTAGGGCTGGATTCTGTGGCTCTTCTTAATAATTTCTGATTGGCTCTAACCCACAGCATATGGTAAAATTGCAGTTTTGCCCTTCTGGAAATGTTTGGTGTTGTTTCTGAACAATTGGTTAGTTACCGAGTTGAAAAAGATTTATTCTGTCATGAAATACTTGGTTATTGTTGTCTTTTATTATCCTCTTCCTGGAAGAGTCCTGCATTGCTGATTTGATTTGATTTACTTTTTTTTTAGTTAAAACTTTATGGAAATCCAGAAGTTTAACATGTATATTTATAATGATTCATTTCTGTGGAAAAATGTCTTAAAAAATAATTGCATCATAGTTGAAATATACTCCAGAATAAAAGTTAACTGTATTTTGTATCAACAGTATACTGCAGAAAAAATGCTGACTTCCATACACTACTCAGAAAAAGAGGTACTTCTTTAAAAGCTAGAGAAGCATATATAAAACATGAATATTCTTCTAAATCATAGAATGTATTGGGTTGGAAGGGACTTCTAAAGGCCATCTAGTCCAGCTTCCCTAAAAGCCTTATTTATATACTATTGTAACGATTATGCTTTATAATATATTTTAAAATAGGTATGTTGCTTTTTGATACTATTTTTGTACTTGTGTTTTTTCTACAGAAACTAAATAATGACATGACCCTCAGCTAGCTGACTGACTGACTGAAAACGTGACTAGACATGGTTCCTGTGGACAGTGACAGCTTTTTTTTTTTTAATTGCTACTTAGCTGATCTTCTCTCAATATACTGGTACTTTTCTGGTTTTGAAAATGCAGACATGCAGTTTTGAAAATTATCTACGCATTAAAAACTGTAAACTAGTGCTTGTTCTTGTAGTAGTCTATAATCTTGTATTACAGAAATATCTCTTGTGTTTAACTGAATTCCTCATCTAAGATGAAAATTACAATGATGGGGGAAATAAAGGAGTCAGCAGAGGCTTAACTGTTTAATTGGTAATGATTCAGATTATAACTGTTAAAACAGAAGGCATTTATCATGATCCAAATTGCATTAGAAACTAAAGCACAGCAGTAAAGTCAAAGAAAAGGAAATAACTGTTTTACAAACTGCCAGCAAACCTGACAGTATTAAGCTAGATTTAAGAAAATAAACTGTACTCAAGAAGATAATTCAGGTACATTCTTAAATATTTTGTTGATTGGGGCCAAAAGTATTTATTATGCTTTGTTTAGCAAAAAGGACAATTGACTGTGGGTCAGACTCTACGAGCTGCTTACATTTATCCTTTTTGTTGTTACTATGGGAGTCTAGGGGTGATTTTTTTTTTTTTTTTTTTTTTTAGGGGATTAGTGGTTTGGGGGTTTTGTCTCTTGTTTTTTGTTGTTTCTGTTTTGTTCTGTTTTTTCTCAAGAAGCTTTCAATGCATGTGTTACTTAAGTAAAAATTGGCCAATTCAGCATTTTAGCAGGATGAAGATGATTTCAGCGTTGATGAAGAATAAATGAAGATAGTTCGAATAAGTATTTGCACAGATAATTTTAAAATGCCCAATACTTTTCTGTGTATTCCTGAATACTACGTGTTGAATTGAAAATACCCTCGTTATTAAAATAATTTATACAGATAAAATGGATAAATTCTGGTTGTATGCACACTAGAGAACAAGCATGCTCTCAGATGTATCCTGTTTCCCCATGTCTCCCGTCCTGGTCCCTTGATCATTGGCATGGGGAGAGACAGATCCTTAACTTCCTTTGGGCTCCGAGCACCTTCAGAAAGATTTCCTTTCAAGAAGTCCTTAGCTCACGGGAAGATAGGGGTGAGAATGCAGGTCTTACTCTCTTAGATGCCAGGCAGGGGACAGTGACTGGGGTTTCAGAGCAGATACAGCCAGTGTGTACAATTTTAATGTGATTGGAGAGTTTTATTTGCATTGATAAAGGGGGATTGGATCACAGGGGAGAGACAGAGTGAATGACAGCCCATAGTATATCTGGATAGTGGGGTTTATTTAAAAACAAGATTTGAGCTTTTATCCTACCTTATTTCATGTTGCCTGCTTTTTTCCCTGCTCCGCCAGCAGTGTTAGGTTCACTTAGCCTCAGATTCCCTTCCCAGGAGGGGATTGCTGCTGTCAGGAGGGCTGGGCAGAAAGTTGCATTTGTGCTGTGCAGCTGCTCTGTCACCAGCCTTGGGTACCACTGGCCAGTGTCCTTGGGCAGCCTTTGACATTTGATTCTGTGCAGCTTATTGAGTTCCAGGATCATCCCCTGCTTCCATGATTTTAATCTGCTTCTCCTGGCCCTCATCCTTTAAAAGAGTGCTACTTCTTACCAGGAAACCTTCACTGTAGCCTCATTTGTGGTGCTTGAAGCCCCTGACTTTCCCAGTCTTGATAGTGATTGTGCAGAAGCACAGCACCTTATAGTTAGTGGGTTTATCTTGTCTCTAATAATTTAAGCTATGTTTTTACCTCAAACAGATGGCCTACTTTTTGTTACTTTGTTCTTCAAAAAGGAAGAAATGAGAAAGTATTGGGAAATAGCTCCAGTTGTAAGTAGCTGAAATCCGCAGTGAAACTCTTCCTAATTTTCTCCCTTGTTTTCCGACAGCAAAAGACATGTACCCATTAAAGCAATGCCCTGGTTGGGGTTTGGGTTAAGGTGGAAGGCAGAAAGAGGAAGGAGCAGAGAGTTTGATGTGGTCATTTTAACTGCGTGATATGCTCACTCAAAACTTAAAACTTTTAGGTGCTTTACAGCCAGCTATCTCAAAATACTGCTAGGATACAAACCTAGATTAGCCATCTATTAATGTCATCTATCAGATTAATGCAATTAGAGTAATATTTACTGCAGCATACAGAATGGTTCTTATGCAGCAAATACTTTAAAGCATTAGAAAAGTGGTCTCTAATACAAGATACAGCCACATTCAACTATTTTTTTCTTTATTTCCTGGTTTTCATAAGAAGTATCAGTAAAAATATTTTTGCATTAGAGAGGGTATATGAGAATGAGCGCTGTCACTGCAGTTGGTTCAGAAGTTTAAGTGACAGAAGCCATGTATATGGGAATATCTCTGCATGTCTGTGGGTGTGGAAGATCAGTGCTCTGTGTGGTTCTGCTTTGGGCTACAGAGCTCCCTTGCCTGCTTGTTTGGTCTGATCTTGAACTAAAGAGAACTGGGCTGGTACTCAGAGGAAATAAGTTTACCGATTTTTCATTACTGAGACTTTGAGATACCATAAGAAGCAACTCTGCAAGCAGACGGGATTTTTCCTTTTTAGCCATTGTTAAATCAGGCTATTGGGTGACTCACATGGAGTCATATGTAGTGTTCTGGTAATGTTTTTTAGAAGGTCCTTAAAAGCAAAATAATTACATGCTGCTCTTAGAGTCTAGTGTATTTCCCCAAAGCATTGATGTACCAGTCTTCTCCAGCTAAATACCAGTTTGTCTAAATAGATTTTGCTATTTTAAAGTCCCACAGCATTTTTGTTTGGATATGATACTCATCACTCCCTATTGAAATTGTTATATAGCACTACAGACAAGTAGCTGGCATGCTGCTTTTCTAGGTCATTTCATTGGTAAGAAAAAGCTCTGTCTGCTGTAAGGATGAGCATTAGGTTCCTGTACTGGGAAAAACTGTGTCACTTTTGCTAGTTAGTGAATTGGCTAAAAAAAAATAGGTTTTTTGTGTGTTGTTCACCAGTATTAGTGCTTTAATGTTGGTAAGCAGAATTTGGTATGCTTACCTGCAAGTGACTTGGATTTCAGCTGTGTTCATCAGCTATAGTTTCTGTTGCCATTGCATGAGGCTTTTGTACCCTTTGAAAAAAAATATATTACAGATTTCATAAATTATGCTCAATGGTGTTGTATTACAAATTGGTTTATCCATTAATTAAGTCATAACCGCTTGGTCTGTAGAGGAGCCTCTTGTATGTATAGCTAGAGAAAGACACTAATTTGCTTATGTTGCCTGAATGTCTACATTGGGGTATTTGTGATGATTAAGTGAAGAAGGCCGTTCTCAAGAGGGCTGTGCATTCTGAATGTGATCTGTAAGTCAGCAATTGCAATCAGTTCCCCTCACTGGCTCTTGGGGCTCCTACCTGAGACCTTTCTCTTTGGTGGTACAAACCACTCCTAGAGTACCTCACATGGAGGCACAGTTCGGGTTTGTACTGCACAGTGGAATTGGATTTCCTTCACATCCTTCCTCTTTATTCCTGTTAATGGTCCCTTTTTTGGCCAAGAGTACTGTCATATCTTTTCTGCTCTGTCTACAGAGATATCGTCTAGTGTCTGCAATGCCAGGCACTCTTTCAATTAATGTAGCGATAAGTGAAAGGCAGAAGAAGGAATAATCATATGTAAGTGTAAGCTGTTGAAGGTGAAAACAGCATGTTTCACATGCACAGCTCCAGTTCAGGGAAACTACTAATTCCGTATTCCCACCACGCCATTTTTCTAAACTTTATTTTTATTTGTTAAACACTCACTTAAAACTTTGTCAAAGATTCTGCTCAAGTTTTTCATGGAATGTCAGATTTGAACTGCAGTTGTACTGGTAAATTTTCTCAAAATAAACTGGAGGAAAAAATGATAGATGAAAGATAGCGATGCCAAAGGGTGGTTCCGGAGCCTCAGCAGTAGCGAGACAATCCCCCCAGTGCCAGCAGAGGTCACTGGTCTCCTGGAGGAGAGGGTGGAGGCTGCGACTCAAAACTGACACTGCTTTTGAAAATCTTAGCCGGCGTCTAAGGTGATCAGCCTATACACAGAACTTTTTAACCAAAAGAAGTGTTTTTTTTTTTTTTCCACAGAGAATTATCTCAAGGTGTATCAATTTCAAACACATAATTTAAAATATTTTAGTAGAATTTAATAACTATTGTTTAATAATAATAAAAATACTTTGAAGTAATTACAGTAATTTAAAAGTAATTGAGAGAAGACAGGATCCTAATTTAACTTGCATCTTATCTCTGAATTATTTTTTAAACCGTTAATTTCTTCATAGCCTTGTAGTTTTGAAATACAAATAATGTATTTTTGCTTGCACAAGTCTCGCATATCTATTTCTGATTATTTTTTTTTCTTACTGTTCCAGAGGCTTTTCATTGTTTTTCAAATGCAGGATTAGCCAAATAGTTCTTAAATTATTGTGCCTAGTATGAAAATTTTCTGTGAGAGACCTGAAAACACCACATACAGAACACCTCTTTATGCTATTTCTTGGCATTTTTGCAGTTTCTCTGAAAAGATTGAGTGAGATTATGAGCTAGAAGAAAGAGGGACTAAACAAAGGAAGAATAAGGAAGATGATTAAACAGGAGTTCTGATTTTTAAGACAACAGAATCAGAAACAGGCATGGGGAGGGTTCCTGAGAGAAAGTTCATTTGGATATCGGGAAAAGCAAGATAATCCAAATGATTCATATCTTAAGACAAAATATGGAGGGCACTGTGGTGCTCTGGAAGCCAAATGCTTTAAGGTTAGGTTGAGTGTAGGGATTTGGAGTCTTTTGGATAGCTGTCTGTCCCAAATGAACTGCAGAAGCTGTTACATCAATCTAGTAAAAAGTAACTGTTTCATGTCTTATTTCTCCTTTGTTTTGAAATACACTGACTGTCATGCACCATGAACATTTCATATGCACCTAATGAATACTGAGGCACTAGGATTACTTTTTAAAGCAGTATTTGTTTTTCACAAATGTGTGATTTCTATTGAGCTCCTTTTATCTTGTTGGGTAATTTCTCCTTCCTCCCTCTGCTGTATTGTGGTTCTGTTGACAGCCCACCCCAGGTGCAGCTCTCTTGAGTTCACTGAACAATGTGCAGCACAAATTCACATCAGGTCACTCATCCACAGCCTCTGCTTTTGGCAGAGACAAGCACAGCAGCAGAAGCTTGGGTTGCAGGCAGGATCAGGCTTCCTGCAGCCATCCTGATGCTGTATTGCACTCAAAAAGCTCCAGGTGGTTCCAGATGCTTCTGAGAGCTTTGTAGCTGAAGCTGTGGAGACAGAAGGAGGCAGCTCTGCACCAGGTTACTCCACTGGGTACGAAAGCAAAGTGTGCAGCCGAACATAAAACACAGTTTGGCTGTTTGCTCTGCTTGGTTATAAATGCTTTAAAGGAAGCTTTAAAGAGGAGCTGCTTGGAGGCATGGTGGCCTTTATGGCCTCAGTGCTTTGTAAATATTATAAATCACAGCTTGAAAATAACACTTCAGTACAGTACCATCCACATATCTCATAGATGGTGGGGCTGTTGTTTTGAACTATACATGGCACTGTTAGATTAAATACTGTTATAAGATTTTTATTTCATCTACTTCAGCAATATGCATCTGCTTGTTCCCATAATTCTTGTATTATGAATTTTTCTTTAAAATCTGAAAACTCCATAGGGCTTGGGAAAGTGGGGCTTCACCCAGTGGGAAGCGTTTAAATATACTGTTAGCTTGCAGTATCTCCAGGACCTTACTAAGACTGAAGAGTTAACTGCTGACAAGACTCTATGCTATATTTAGATAAAGTGTTTACAAATCTTGAACATAGGAGTACAGAAGACACCCTGGGAATTCTTCCAACTCTTCTGACCGAGTTCTGTATTCAGAAAGTGCCAATGAAACTTTTTCAGACATCTTTTTAACAAATACAGGACAATGTTAACAGAGTGTATTCAGGTATGTGGACATCAACACTCTATTGGAAATGAAAATACATGCTGGAAATATTTTTCAGAAATTGAAATTCTAAGCCAAAAAGTTATTTTAAGTATCAGGATTTTGATTGTCCTCATCTTGGGCACACTAAATCCTTCTCCTAATGTGTCTGTTACATCTAAGTATAGCAGGAGTGAAGTTATACTTAATCAGCAAAACAAAAGCAAAGGCGATGGCTTGTGAAAACACGCACTGTATATCTTGACCCACTGATGTTTTAAACTTATTATCAAGTCTACAGAATTCACTTCTACTCAGAGTTCACTTCTGTTATAACAATGCTGGGGGACGCTAAAGTTTGCTGCCTTTCTCCTCTGTGATAACATAGCAGCTTAGCTACTTAAATTTATTGCCAGAATTTTGGATACAGGTTATCCCTACACAGGTTTCACAGTAGTTTTTTTTTTTTTCTTTGCCCATTCATAACAATATTCTCAGAATTTTATCCTGGAGGCCCTCTGAAACTGTTTGAAACTGAGTAGTCTCTGTCACTGTGACCCTTTTAAAAGCTATTCTAGGAGAGAGATTGTGAGAAGAATCTTCTAAATACTGACATTTCAAAGAGCTTAGTCTAGAATAGAAACTAAAGTGCTAGTAATAGCCAGCAGGGTTATAAGAGTTGTAGTAACAGCCCTTCCAGTCAGAGATTTCTTTATTTTTGTTGTTGTTTAAAATGCATAGCTTAAAGTGTTTATGCTGCTTTGGGTTTGCAGTCTACACAGCAGAGAAATGATATGCATTCTGCTGAAGATGAGGCCATGGGTCTACTATGTATTGCTGAAATCAAGTATGAAACAAACTCTTTTCCTTGTGAGGAGATAACTAGCTATACGGCGTACCAACCATACAGATTTTGTTTATGTGAGATTGAACCACTCCAGCTGATTTATCATATGTTTGTCTTCAGAGACTCTTGGAGTTCTGACAAATTGCATTGTAGATTTGCTTTTCGGATTTCTTGTTTCTTGAATTTAATAGGGACATACTTAATAGTACTCTTATAAATTGTCATTATATATATAAGATGTTTACCTGTCATTTGAGTTTTAAAGCGTCTCTGGGTGTTTCTACTTCCCTTTCCAGTTTCTTCAATGAGGAGAAATCATCATCCCTCTCTCTTCCAGGATGTCCAAGAATTATTTACATTTTATTTCTGTGATGATCTATGAACATGGAAAGTATTTTTGTTATATTCTATGCATATCTTATGTTGTTATGCTTCAGGATTCCTCTTGCTATGTACTGCCCCAATCTTGTATAAAGGCGAGTAAAAAAAAGGTGCTGAAATGAACAGACCAATGCATATGGATAATCACTACTGAAACTGAAAAGCAGAATGTTGAGAAGATAAAAACTATTTTCCCAAATTCTTTTCAGGGAAATGGAAAACACCTAAATGGGAAGATCAAGAACTAATAGTCTGATTTTACTGCCAGGAAAGATGGGGAAAGGCAGGAGCATACTTTCATACCTAGAGATGCTGCTTGTCCTTGGTTTCTCATACCTAACTGCACAGAAGGAAAATAAACCATCTGAATGGCTTTACAGGAGCAGCGTAAAGCTCCATTTAATCTGGCGTCCTGCTCTCTCCACAGTGGCTGGTAACCAATGCTCAGGGACTGCACTGAAACAGGGCAGTTAAAGAGTATCCTTCTGAGAGCAACTTTCAAGAGGCAATGGGCAGGCACTTCTTAAGCAGGAGCTGCAAAGGAAATTATTGTGCTTAACAGCCACAGCTATCCTTCCTTCATTTGTATATTCCCTGCTGGAAAACACCTGTCTCCTCAGCTCCATAGTGTTGTATAGCAGCGAGCTATCCAATTTAGTAACACTTCGTGTGCAAAAGTTCTTCTCTGGCATCATTTTAAACCTGCTGCCTGATGATTTACTGAGTCTCCTGGAAGTCTTGTGTGACAGAAAATAGTGTGATTATTTCCTGTCAGCCTCCTACATATCACTTGGGATTTTATAGATGGGGAGACAATCCTTTGCTCTCCAGCTAGAAATTATCTCTTCACACAGATGCATTCCCATACCTCTGTATATATTCTTTTAGCTGCGCACATGCATTTTCTAGTTCCACATTTTCATATGAAGGAACTAGAACTGTACACAACACTCAAGCGCACAAGAGGGATGTAATGAGCTCCTCTGCTTTGTTTTCGTCTGCTTTTGGAGTAATTTCTAACATTGTTTGCATTTTGGACTACCGCTGAGTAGCAAGCTAATGTTTGCAGAAAACTAGTCACAATGACTCCAAATGATAAAGGCTAATTTAGAGCCCATTATTATGTATGTTTAGTTAGGGTTACTTTCATTACTGTTTACATTAGTTTGCAGTTATTGACATAGCTGTGCTCTCATTGCCCTAGCCCTCACTGTTGTCAGATCCTTCTACAACTGCTCAGTCAGCTTTCGTTTTGCTTACTGTAAGTAATTTTGCATCATCAGGAAACTGGGGAGATCCTTGGTCCCCACACAAGCAATTTTAGGTTATTTAGGTGCAACAGTGCCTGGCCAGAAGTATTCTAAGTAGTTCAGCCCTCAGGACTCAAAGAGTCCTCATTACCCTGTGTTGGGTAGTCAGTATCTGTGAAAGAAAGAGGATGTTGATCTGCTTTTCTACTTGGAATGGGGTTACCCTATGCCAGTTCTGAAGGCAGCTGTGCTTTCTGATTTTTGGAGATGGCTCTTCAGTCTTCTGGCACTCCTGTACTCTAGAGCACATCCAGTTTCTGTCTCGCTGGCATGTGCCTTTCACTTCCTTTACAGCACGTGTCTGCAATGACACTCCTACTATCTCCTGAATTCTCCCTCTGACTGATTTTATTATCAGACGCTCTTTAATGCTCTTTGGTGCTCTACTTCATGCTCATTCTTCAAAGCATTTCCAGTTCACTGGTTTATACTGCTGTACTTTCACAGTTTTGCATAATTCAAATTAATTTGCAAAAAAGGTGTAATTTGCAAAAATCTTTAATAAAAACATGTCTGCTACCTAGGTCTTGCCTAAGGGTACTGTTTTGCCAAACACACACAAACCGTAACAGTAAATGACAGCAAAGAAACAATATTGCTACTAGAGATGAAAATAAAAATATTTTCTTAAGGTTCTGTAAGTAAATATTTTTAATGCCCGTAGATCTGCTTATCTTCAGGGTATGGGTGGTAAGCAAACATTTCATACTATATTTTGTAAACTTCCCTGCTGCCTGAATTAAAGAATGGGACATTGTAAAGGCATTTGTGTTTTACCAAGAACTGGGGAAAGAATTCTCTGGTTTAACCTGTGGAGGTTTTATTACCTTCGCAGGGAGAATCAAACTATGTTTTACAGCTTTCTTTTGGAAAATGTGCCTCTCAGTTGTTAATGAGACTAAACTAGAAAAGAACAGGTCAAGTTCTTGGACAAACAGAATATAGCTCCTCTCCTGTGTTTGCATTCTTACCTCAACCTTTCATTGGGGTGTTTAAACTTCTGCTCCTGGTGATGCAAATTAAGAGTAAAAATCAGCAAAAAAATTCTCATGTCATTGAGTAAGAACCACATTGATTTTCACAGTTTATATAAGACTACATAGAATCATCTTACATGAACATTTTTTGCCATTGTTTCTGAAGTGATATGGTTATAATCTACAACTATCCAAGAAATGTCCATATGAAGCTTATCCTAGAAGTTACATGAAAAATACTGTGTCAACAGAACCTTCTCTGGAGGTCTCTGCTTCGATAGCAAAACAGCTATGGCTTTTTGTATGGCACGGTACCCAAAATGATCCTTTGCTGTGCGATGATGCTACCAAATCTGGAACTGTCAGTTGGAGAAATGGGGAAAACACAAACCAGCATCACACAGCCTGTTTGTCTTTGATTAATGAATAGTGTAGACTCAATAATTACACTTCTAGAACCTTGTAAATCTCTACATTATCCAAGGAATTTGCTATTTCCCTCCCTTCGCTTATTGAAATTTGCTGGCAGTGACATCTAGTTCTCTAGGGATTTCAATTGATTTTCTTGGATGACAAAATGCATTTCCCATCTTGTTACCACGAAGCAGACAGCAGGGCTAAGCTGGAGGATTTAAATAGGACAGCCAGGAGGAGTCCAGTTTGCGAAGACAGGCCTCAGAGCCGTTCCTGGAGGACAGGACAGTGTGCCAGCCCTGGGGACAGGGAGCCACCAGACTCTAGCAGAAGGACCAACGTGCCAGAGACGAGTCATTAACCAGATAGATGAGTCTGCAACCTGTCTCCTCCACAGCAGGGTGACCTGTCCCACTGAGTGGCTTCTCTACACAAGACACTCCACCTTCCTGCTTCCATCAAGGATGTTATGAAAGCTTCGATGGAGGATCTACAGAAAAACACACTAAGGCGGCGGCTAATATAGATTAAACTAAGGGAGAGTAATTTCTCTGGCCGTTTTCAAGACCATGTGATGCGTTTTTTTCAGCGACCTCCCATACCGGAGGACAAAGGGCAATTCGGCGAAGGCAAGGAGAGCGGCGGGCAGGCTGGAGGTGCAAGCCCAGCGTGGGGCGAGGCCCGCAGCGCGGCCGCTGCCAGCCCAGCTCATCAACTTGACTCGGGGCTTCGCTTCGCGCACCGGGGCCGCCTGCGGGAGAGGCGGGCGAGGTGCCGGGCCGAGCCGAGCCCAGCCGAGCCGAGCCCCCGGCGCCGTCCCGCCGCGGCGCGCAGAGGGCCGCAGGACCCCGGCAGCGCCGGCCCCCTCAGCCGCTCAGCCCGGCCCCGCGGTACC
>JAVSBS010010788.1:1534-12072 GCA_033124195.1 Coracias cyanogaster
GGGGGGGTTGGTACCAGACCATGCTGTGGCAATTGTTCCATTTTGTTTCTATTAATTTTCTAATCTCTTCAATTTCTCTGGAGATTCCTATTGCCAAATATTGTTTGAAGTGGCTGCAAAACTGAAGACAACTGTGAGGAACAAAATAGTAAATAATACACTGATTGTGGTTGGAATTTTCATCCATTCACCTGATAAATGATAGAGCCACACTAGGTATGAGAGAAGCAGGCCTCCCAATGTAGTTAGTACATGCAGTTTCCTTTTAGGCTTTGTCACTAGGGGTTTTTTTTAGACATGAAATGAAGGCTGTAGTTTGAGCACAGCAGTAGTGCTGACCTGAACAGTCACATTTTGCTCCATGCCACCTCTGCTGTTATGCTGATGCATTGTGTGGAGATCATCAGTGAAATGGAATAGGGAACTGCTCTGGATTATAAAACAACACCCTTGCCGGTTATTTTTAGCTTAGCCAGCTCCTGCTGTGGTTTACTGTGCTCCCCGCAAATGTGTCTGTTACAGGACAGTGGGGAACACATGGACAGAATCTGACAGAGTGGAGACTGCTTGAATCCTAAAACTTTAGCTCTCGTAATGCTGCTCCTGATTTGTTGGGAAGTAGTCTGCCTTCTGGGTTCTTCTCCTTACCGCTGTGTGTGGTTCACTGTTTTTTGCTTGTTTGGTTTTGTTTGAACTTTTTTTACTTTATTTTTCATGGAATATTTTCCCTATTTCAGTCAGCTTGCACCTCTGATACAATCAGTGCTAAAGCTTCTGGTGCCTTTGGTGCAAGGCCACATGTACTTATGAATGTATCTGCCTCTCCATGTATTTTTATACCGAAAAAAGTCTTCAGTTCTGAACGAGCAGGCCTAAAATTTACTTTCTGCCTGTTAGATTTGCAGTGAATGATTACAGCTAAAATTGGTGCACAATTCTGAGTAAGGAATGGAAAAGAAAACTGGAAGGGTGTTCCAGTTTTCTCTGGGATTTACTTTGCCAAGAACATCCCGTGGCCTGACTGCCAACATGAACTGAACATGGAAACCTTTCCAGCCTGCTTGGGAAAATGTAGAACAGGAGAGGAATCTAAAGACCTAGACCCTGGAGGGAAACATTCTGCTTTCTGCTGTCTCCAAGGCGGCGTATGAGAGGTATTCATCCATGTTATGGGCTGTTACATTGTGCCATGTGACTTAGTGCTAAACATTTAGGAGAAACATTAAAAAAGAAAAAAAGGCAACAGGAGTTTCACTGCTTAGTGACCCGGCCTGCCCTGTGAGTTCCGTATTCTCACACTTCCCCGAGTGGATGGTGCTTATGTAATTCAACCCTGACCAGAATTTCTCTGTCTTTACCTGTTGGCAGCCTATTTGCAGCCAGTCCTGCTGGGAACATGCCTCATTCATATATGCATTTACTCACTGATGTTTAGGTCTCTAAGTGATGGGTGATTTAACCTCTTAAGTGCCTTGGAGGGCATGTAGCAGCCAGTAGGACATGAGCATTGTCAGCCCTCATGGAGAAATGTTCAAGTCTTCCCTTCTGCAGTAACAGTGGGTAACTTTCTTTCCTAACATTAGTTACTTACAGCACACTTGTAGCGTATCCTAAAATTTACAAATGGCTGTGGAGACACCCTGTGTGTGAAAGGCCACATCTTCTAAACCTGTAAGGTGTTTTCCTCTTAATCACAACTGTCATCGTCAGTTGGACTCCTCTGCCTAGTTTGTGGTGTGCAATGGTTGTGCTTCCCTCCAAGTATTTCACTTGGACTGAAAGTGTCCAAGTGGATCCAAGTGTCAGATGTATTAGAGATGGGAATTTACACCTCTTCTACTCCCCCCTTGCTGGCCTTTGTAGCATGCACTGTGTCAAAGCCTGGCTGAATGTGATGTGTGGATGACAGCTTGGTCCACACTCCTTAGCATGTAGCACTCCATGGTTGCTGGGCTGGAGTCTGAAGCAAAGATGAGCAGCAGAGAAGTTGCGCTGGCTGGCAGAAGGGAAATCTTTAGAATTTGCATGCTACAGCACAGTCTTGTCTGGTAGAAGATGGACTCTCCTGGATGATCAGGTTTGCTTCCTGAATTTTTCTCTCATGCTAATGACTCTCTCAGTAGCCTTAGTGAGCAGTTCTTTTTGTCCTGTGTGAGGATGCCTTAGGCTTCCCTGAGGTAGAGAATGGCCTCAGTAGTCCCAGTTTTCACATCACAGCTGTATCATGGAACCTCATTCTGCATGGGTATTATGTCTGTGTGAATATTAAGTCTGTCCCCGGGAAAATGCCAATCAGAGAGAAATGCAGCAGCACGGCTCGGTAGCAGCCTGCTACAAACAGATCAGACCTGTCCTCTAGTGTCTGCATGAACTCTTCGTGGAATGTATGGGCAGATTAAAGAACTCTGATAATCTTTTTTAGATATTTAATTATCTGAGTTTGACACACCTAAAAGATTAAAAGTGGACTGCAGTTAATTCATCTCTAAGGACTTAAGGGCGCTGTCTGCTACAAGGATAAAGCTCATCTGTGGTAGAGACAGAAGTTTCTTGAAGGCTGGTTAATGTCTATGACCTGAGATCCCCTGGGGGAGGGAGGGTACAGAGAACCACCAGCTGTCTTGCTGCTTCCATATGCAAGGTACATTGCTTTCTTCTTGGTCCATCTTGAAAATAAGATGCAGTTCTCAATCCTACATGCACGCATACATGTGAACACACAAACACGCCCTTACTCTTAAAAGAAAATTAAACATTGGGTAAAATTTACATGTGACAGTTGTTTCTGCCGCCACTTAACATGCTGCAGAAAGATGATCTATTATACTGGGAGACAGGAGGATGAAAACCTGAAATGGATATAGCGATTTCTGCAAAATCTGCTGAAGTTTTGGATCCACACAATCCCTTACTTGGTTGAAGTATAAGCTGTAGTTGTTTTTCCAGTGTCCAGCTGTGTATTTAGAAACCTGTCTTCCTGGGGTACTGTTCTGCTTTTGTTCTATTCCCTAAAGAATATTTCATTGCAAGTTGTCAGTGTGCAGCAGCACACTTTCAGAGCCCGTTTTGTGTCTGCCTGCAGAAGGGAAGTGGTAGCTTGGCTGCATTGTATGAAACTGCTGGTTTAACCCTGCCTTGGTTTTGTGTGCTGATGGGTGTTTCCTGCGGGTGGCTGTGTTATGTATTTCACTGCAATTCTACCTCTGCATCTATGCTCCCAAACAGCTCGTTCAGCAGTGTGAAGCAAGATCATCCTCTGGACATTTGTTTTCGATGGCAAATTATCAGGTGCAAGTTAGCACTGATAGTTGGATTCTCTTCATGCGCTGAATGAAGAATGTACAGTTTGAGGCCTTTGGCAGGCTTGGAGCTAGCTTTTGTTAATTTTTGCCTTTCTGTATTAATGCTCAACTAATACTAAAGAATGAATTTGCAAGCTAATAATATTTTTTTGTTGCTAAATCAGTTGGTTTTGTATTTGATGAGGGCTTCAGATTTCACTAAACATCTTTACATGTACGTGTACTGTCTTTAAGTAGAGCAAGATACAGAGCATGAAGGAATTTTTTTTTTCCTTTTTCAAATGAAAAAAAGTACAAGTGTTTGCCATGTCAAATCCCTGTGGCTTTTTTTCTTCTCAGTCTGATGAAGAATGGATGCTAAACTGATTCACAACGAACTTTTTTTCCTTGTGATACTTGATCCTTGATCTGGGACAGGCGCCTGATATAGATAGACAGCATAGTTATTGTTTGCGGAGCTCAGTTTTGTGCAAAAGCGTACAAAGTATTGAGTGCACTATTTCCTGGTTTTGGAGATGGTGATTCAGAAGGTGTCAATGAAAATAGGCGAGATGCTTAGTTTTACATAATTTAACTCTTCTGGCTTTTAGAAAGTGCTGCTGTATTCCCTAGGCAACTGCATTCGCAGCCCATCTGCACTGATATACTTCTATGTGTGCTCAGTGCTGGGCCCAAATCCCGGATCCTTCTCCAAGTAGCCTGGCCAGCACTAAGAAATCAAATGGCATGACTCTATATTGTTTATCACCAAGCACACAGTCATATGGAACAGGAGGAGCTAAGGTCAGTAAGGCATTTAAAAAAAAAAAAAAAAGAAAAAGGCTTTGCATTCTGGTAACTTAAACCAGCCCTGTGTAAATCCCAGAAACTGACTAAACTTCAGTCTAAAGGAACCTCAAGCAGTGTTTTGCTAATATGATGTCTTTAGATGCAGTACGAGCTTTTAAGTATACCTGCCCCTGAACTACCATGTGTGTACCCTTTCAGTTTGGGTTTCTGTGCTGTGAACTGATCCACCTTAGAAAAGAAGTGTCAAATATATTTTTCTTTTAGCTGGCTTAGTTCTTGATCTGGACCATAGGCATCTGTGGAGTTGCAGAACCAAGGGGATAGGAGGGGAGAGGGCCACTCAGTGGTTTATGGCTTGGTGGGGGAAACCTTAAACCCGTCCTGCTGCCAAAACAATGCATTGTCAAACTGTGGCCTCACACATTCCCTGGCGTAGAAATATGTAGTCACAGGCTGCAAACTGCATGAGCTCTCTTCTGCTCTGCAGCTGCAGGAATGTTTTTGGAGTGAGTATAGACATTCCAGACTTGTGCTAGCCTTGGTACCGTTTACAATGAAGCCACAGTGATGTGGGGCTTTGGCAGGAGGTGCAGCTCTCCCTCCCCCTCCAGGATTCTAGGTATTTACTTAAGCAGGCAGGTTTGAGCTGCTGTGTCTTCACTGCTCTTTTAGTGGGATTAGCTAGAGCACGGCTGGCTTGGAAGCTTCTCTGCGTGCTGCTGTTAAGCCTCTCAAGCAGCTATGGATGTTGTGGTGCTGTGAAAGTATGACACATGCATTTGAACCATTGTATGGCCCTGGAATGGGCACAGCTAATCTTTCTTTTTTACTTAGGAGTTAATTTCTTTTTCCTTTACTGCTTTCAAGTTAGATCTATGTCTTGATTTCATATTCCCAAAGAATGAATGTGGCACCCAGCAGGAAGGGTGTAGGCAACAGGACAAGGGAACTGTATTGCTGTGCTGTCTCTGAGTGCCAGTGAATTTGTGACTAACTGCAGATTTGTTACATTCTTCCTTACCCTGCCAGCCAGGTGAAATTTGAGGCAGTGAGGGAGAGGAGCAGTTTAGAAGAGAAAAACAGGAAAATAAATAAAAGGAATAATAAGTTTGAGAAAGCCAAAAGAAAATGAAAAAGGGACAGAGATGTGAAAGGAGGAGGGCAGGGCTTGCTTCTGTTAAGTCATAACTGCTGCTCTTCTATATGGGATGGGATCTCTTACAGGTTACTCAGAGGAGGAGAAAGGGGCCCTGCTGGTGAGGTGAGAGGCATGATGTATGGGGTAGTGTCCTTAGTATCTTTCTCTGATGCTCTCTCAATACAACATGTTTGAGCCCATCACCCTTTTTTGCTTACCCTTTTTCCTTAGTTGTTCCTTGTCAAAAATTCTCTGTTGTTCCTGTGTGTTGTCTTTCTCTGGTTTTGATGGCTCGGTTACTGATGACTTACTGGCTGGCACTAAAAGGAGAATAAGGACCTTCTCAATGCTCACCCTACCTGATACACTAGCTAAGGAACAAAGTGCTTTTGCCTGGGCCCAGCTGCTGTGTCCACATGCCATCTAACAATAGCAGCACCCAGAGCAGCTGGAGGTGTCAGAGCAGGTGAGCTCTGGGCTCTAATCTCTTTGCTCTGGTCTTTTTGCTCTCAGGTAGAGCTTGAACAGCTTGTGCCGCATTGTGCTGGGTTTAGGAGATTGGAATAACCTAGTTTCCTTAGCAACAGTCATCTCTTTAATCACAAAGATAGAAGTCTAGCGCTGTTATTGGTGTTAAGACTTGCGTAGTGTATTTGGCTATGGTAATACCTTGGTAGAAACAAAGCAAGAAGGTCCTTCTGCCTTCGAGATAATTAAAATCTCCATAGGTGGATTTCAGTGCTGTATGCAGCAATAATAGAAAGAGGAGGAATTACAACTACTTATAAGCTTTATAAATGTGTGAGGGATCCCTAGAGGATACAGAAATAAAGTTTTAAATTTTATGTAGAGCTTTCTATGCACAGACCTCATGGCAGTCAGTGACATTGATAGATTCATTTCTTGTTGAGATGTATTATTTTCATTTTTATGGATAGGGAGACAAAGCAATTCAAAGGTAGACTGCATCTTGTTGCAAAGCTAGGAATAAATCTCTTCTGAGCCCAAGTCTTCTACCTGCCCTTTCCTTCAGTTTCAGATAAAGGTTTCCCTGTCCAGTATGAGACAGAGTCTGTTGTGGAAGGTAGAACTGTGAAGCCTGTTTTTTAGTAAGAGAAAGTGAGGAAAATGAAAATACAGTGATTCACTGCAAGCTTTTATGCTAATATATTTTAGTCTGCATTCACTCCCCCATTAACAGAAGCGAAGCAAACTATAAGTGTTGAAAGAGAACACTGGGAGTGAAAAAATGTTCCTGCCTTAGTTTCTGCACAGCAACACAATCTTCTTACTGCACGTGTGCAGGAGAAACTGGTTTGGACAAGAGTAGTTTGAAGAAACTTCTGAAGGAAAAAGAACTCATGCTTGATCAAAGCATGAAGCTTACATAAGCACCTAGTACTAAAGTTCCTCCTTGAATAATGCCAGTGTTAAATTGTCAGTAATATCTTGCAGGCTTCTTAGGTTAGAGAGTTGCACAAGGGACAGCTGAATGGAAAACAGATATCTGCGCTCCCCCACTGCAGTTATATGGTGTTACGGGGTTTTGCGGCGGGACGGTGTTGGGGTGTGTTGGGGTTTTCTTCTTTTTTTTTTTTTTTTTTTTAATATGGCATAAATAGTGCAGAGGTGCAAGGAGATGCCCATCCTCCTTCCTATTTATAATTCTGGTGTCAAAACAGTCTCTCAACCTTCTGGCCAAACAGAAGACCATCCATCTTGTGTGTGAGGAGGGTATTTTTACTTTTCAGGTGTTTCCTTGCCCATTTGGGCAGTGCAAGGTGGGAACCATGCTGTCTTCTTGTCCCCATTCTTTTAGCCAAAGAACTTTTGAAAATTCCAGCATGAGATTTGTTTGGCTTGCAGGTATTGTAGACATGAGCCAACTTTGGGGGTATCTACAAGTCTCTTTTGTTTGTGACTGAGCATCGTTATTTCAGCTACTCCCTTTCAGGCCTCTGTTTACCAAATCAGCTCAATAGGGTGTCTTCTAAATGGCTGGGGAGCTCTGGAAACTACTACCATCGTGTCAAAAGTCCCTTCCGGAGAACACATACCACCTTTTCCCCCCATTCCTGTGGTCTTGCACAACCTAATGAATCTTTTAAGAAACTCTGAGAGCTTGAGCACAGGGTAATACCACAAGTGAGTAGTTGACATAAAACTCATTGAGCTTGTTAAAATAATATTCCCATGGTCCTTCAGCGGCCTAAGGACCCCATATACAGCTGTTGCTTAGCTGGGTGGTATTTGGTATGAACAGAAACGCAGGCTTGCTTCTACAGTGAGTTTATTGTTGGATTTTCAGTATATTGTTTGTGTAAATTCCCTAGACCAGCTCTCCCTCCTCAATAAGGCGCATGGATCAAGTTTTATTCTGTTCCACACAAAGTTCACATCCTTTACTGGAATGAGTCACGCTTTAACGGAGTTTACTGTGAGGGAGGAAAGTGGGCTTTAAAATATTACTCCTCCACCCTGCCTTAGTGATGTATAACAGGATTATTAGTATGCTTGGCAGCTGCCGCTTATTATTTTCGCGGAACCTGGATATTTGTGAAAACAAGTAAAAATTGGTTCTACTTGTGTTCAAGTGTGAATTTAATGCATATTTCTAAACTTTAAAAACCTGTTCTTTTTTGTGGCTATCTCTTCCATCAGGCTTGTCTGCTACTGTAGAAGTGGATCTGGGTGTGGTTATTTTTCAATTTTGGGAGAAGAGTGGCATTTTGTGACTTGTAACTGGATGAGGCAGAGGAATCTACCATTTTGTGTTCTGTGGCCTGTGGGTGGCTATCAATGTCACACAGAGGACAATTCTGGGCATTGACAGGTGAAAGTGCTTCACAGGCCCGTGTAACTCAGTTGTAAGGTTGTCTCCAGCTTCAGGCAAGATGTGTGTGGTGTGGTGCGGTGCCACTGTGCAGAAAGTAAATTTTAGTCCACTGTGTGTATTTCTTTGTGCAGATTGAAAAGGCATTTTGTGTCCATGATACAGATTTTTGCAGAAACAGTGTCTATACAGTTACTAAAGGTACCAGAACCAATTGCAATTTTACTACTTAACTTTCCTACAGAAGTCAATTGATATCTCATGCAATAATGGATAATCTGAGTCTTCATACCATCATCCTTTTTTGTTTGTTTTTAGGGGGTGGGAGAGGGGTAGGAGGAAGCAGGGCAATGATCTGTTCATTTGTTTAAGGAGTTAGTCTCAAAGTTGAGGAGGAGGAGGAGCATCCAATAGAAAGAAGGCCTCTTAGGATTTTATTTTTGGCAGTAAGCCAGTTCACTTGACATGGAAGACCTTTCTTTCCTAGTCCTCTTGTTCATGAGAAGTCTGGAAAGAGTTACGCTTCGCCCCTGAGCTATGTATTATCTATGTATTATCCATTGGCAGGGGCATCATCTGTTCTTCTTCTAGAGAGAAAACAGGATCTCTTACCCTGACCCACTGCATTCCTAAACCCGGACTGCATAACTTCTGTGGAGCCTGCTAAAGGGTTTATTTTGATGGTAAAGCTTTTGAGGGAAAACTTGAAGGAAGGAGCTGCAATTAAACACTGACATGAGATATTAGAAAGGACTTTATCTTTTAGGACTTAAAAATGAGAGAAATGAAGGTTTGGTGACAACATGAGTTTAATTCACTCCTCCACTCAATCTATATTTAACTATCATTGACTCTGGGTTTACTGATAAGTAATCATAATAGCTGGGATGCTGGCAGTGCCTTGGTTGACCAACCTGTCTCCTGTCCAGCTTGACTCTGACCAGACAGATCTTTCTCCTGTGTTTTACAGATGCTTCATTCAGTGGCACACCACCTAGCTATGCGTATGATGCAGACCGTGCTGAAGAACAGAGGCGACATCATGATATGATGCCCTATATTGATGACTCACCATCATCCTCACCTCATCTCAGTTCCAAGAGTCGGGGCAGCCGAGACACTCTATCTTCAGGGTCTCTGGAATCTACAAAATCAGTGAGTTCTATTTTAGCTTTTACAGTAGTCTTGGTAGAGAGTCTGCTGCTTGCCTTTGTAAATAACTATTGACTCTGCTGTCTTCACAGTCAAAAATGTCTTAGGGTCAGCTTGAATTAATCTATCAACCTTTGTTTCTCTTTATCCTTTTGCTTCCTAGGTTGTAGAGCACTTCAATCACAAGTTGCTGTTTCCTTGAGTATCTTTGTCATCTGCAAAATTTTAGTTTCCCCAAGTCATTCATAAAAATGCTTAATAGCACAAAGACAACTGTCACTTCCTTCCTACTGTATTTCCAAGAAAGCATAGCCAAACAACCTTGAATTCTCACATTGTCAATGACACTTTCAAATATGTCATTTAAGTGATTTAACATATATTAGCTTTATATTGTTCTGTCCTATTAATTAGGATGTCCTAGAAGAAGAAGATGGGTATTTTACGGGTATCAGTGTACATGTAAATCAACACCATCACCTTTATCAGATAGTTTTTATTTATCTTGTGTCAAAATGATTTGAAGAGTCTGACAAGTTCCACAAACCATTGCTACTTAGCATTCATTATATACATCCTTTGGTTACTCTGTTGGTTAGTGCTGTATCATGTACTTCCTTACTTTTTCTAGAATTAATGTTAAATTAAGAAGCCTACTTGAGACAGTGTTCTTGTTCTTATTTCTCATTTATAAAAACAGATTGTCAAGATCTCTCTCCATTATCAACTCCATATATTGTCGATGTTTGCTCAATTTTATTTGACTATAAGGTATGGAGCCTAGTTAGCTGCTTAAACTTTAGTTTATTAATTCTGAGATGCTTTTTTATCTCTCAAGATGAGAATTCTTGTGACATGTCAGAGGCTTTTGAATGAAGAAATGATCATTAGTAAATTCAAAAGTGCCAAGAATGTTTTAATACTGGCTTGAGATTTCCAGGTTATGTTTCTCAGGATGAAGGAAAAAATGCTATGTGACTGCATATGGCTGAGAGTTATCTTCAAAGAAGCAGTTGTCAAAGTGCCTGTGACTGGAGGCCTGGAAAGAGACACTGCCTTATATTTAATCTTCATTTGTTTGAAATGTTGCCTTATAAGCATTTAACAGTAGTTAATTTCAAAGTTATCTTAATAATGCTAGAAGACTGCCTTTTAAAAAATGATTTTTAACGTAAATGACTGCTTTCTTCTTTCTGACAATAAAAAGATGTTTTAGGGCAGCGTTCCTCCAACTTTTTAAACAGGGGGCCGGTTCACTGTCCCTCAGACACTGTCGGGGACCGGACTATAGTTTGGAAAAAACCGACAGGGAAGTCGCCCTAGC
>JAVSBS010010788.1:12172-68691 GCA_033124195.1 Coracias cyanogaster
CACTGCCGGGGGCCAGACTATAGTTTGGAAAAAAACGACGGGGGAGTCGCCCACCTCGCTGATGCTACCGCCCCCCTTCCTGAGCCCGGCCGCACAGTCCAGAAAGGGTGGCCAGAAGGGACTGAAGGAACTTTGCCGCACCGGGGCTCTGGCGATTCACAGTCCAGAGGCTGCCGACTGAGCTTGCCCGGCAAAGGAGGTGCCCGTGCCTCTCACCCGCCGCGCATTGCGGAGGAGGAGGAGGACAGCGCGGTTTGTAGTGGTGGGGGCCATGGCGGGGGGAAGGTGGGGAGTTCTGTAAATACCTGTGGGCCGGATTGAGGACCCTGGCGGGCCGTATCTGGCCCACGGGCCATAGTTTGAGGACCCCTGTTTTAGGGCTTCCAAAAGAAAGAGGTGTTCTGATTCAGATTAGAGTTATGATCATGAACCCCTGCTGCTTCAGTTGATCCTGTCTGTAATCAGTCCATAAATGGCAATGCCAATTGTGAAGAATGGTCCGTGACAAGGAGGAAGAGACTAATTTATATATGGATGTGGAATTTCCCAAACAAGTTAAACTTTCTGTCACTGGGAGTTGTTAGATGGCTTTTACTGTAGTATGTTTTCAGCTGTAGTGAAAAACACATCAGTAACAAAATTAAGTGTCAAACACACTGTGCTGAGTCAAGCACATAAAATGTGTTGGACCAGAAATACCAAGACGTCTGTCTTTTTCTGTTTTCTTCGTCACTACACTTGATTAGCAGAAAACATTTTTTTGTTTACATGTGTTTGCTTTTATAGCTGTTTCCTTGGCCTTTTAGTTCTTTCTTAGGTGCCTGCAATTACTTCTGACAATTTTAGATTATCTTTATAACCAGAGTCTAGAAATCAGCAGTTAGCTGTATGTAACAATGCAACACATGCACTATATGCACCACCATGACAAAATATTGGGGTTGTGAAGTCATTCAGAAGTTGAGAAATTACTGTTGTTATTCAGCCTTGCCTTGTGCCTGTAGCCTTGTCTTGGATCTTTATGATAATTTCCAATTACACAATCATGTCCTATTTTTTTCTGTGGGGCTCCTACATTGTTTGATGTATATAGCAAATGATACTCACTGGATTCAACACTTTATCTCTAGAGCTATGCATACACCTTATTTACAGGATGCTGTGCAAACTCTGCTCTGAGTACAGAAGTACTCATTTCCTTTTGACATGACCATTAACTCCAAATACAGTTGGAATGCTATGGAGGTCTTAATTATCCTTGCAATGTTCCTGTGAGATAGGAGGATGGTATGTTCACTAACCACAGGTAATCAAGACAAACAGATTATAGGAAAGGCATCTGCTAATTTTGGGTGCTTAATGTGAGATATGTAACGTTCTGCAAAACCAGGTTCTGACTTTAATGCAGTTTTCTTCAAATTTAAAGTAAAATCTCTTTAATTCACTTGCAACCAAGAGTTAACAACACTGCAGTCAGGCACCTATGACATGGAAGACATTGCAAGCAATGATTTAATTTTTTTTTTTAAGTATTTCTAAGTAATTTACTTAGCATCACACAGACATAGCATCATTGTGGTGTGATGTGCATCTGCCTTATCCATGAGACCTCTCCTCTTGGAGACTGGGTTGTTGCTATCTGGATATTAAGGGCATTTTACTTTGACTTTTGTGGGCTTGCTCTGCGCTTTGAATTTTTCTGCCAAGTCTTTGACTAAGTCCTTCCATTTCCTTATAGCAGCTGTAGCTTTTGGTTGGATAGTACATCAGGGTTCCACCTGGTCTACCCAGCCACTGTAAAGAAAGTGCTGAGGCCAAAAGCAGAGTCTCTTTCTGAAAGAGAATGAAAGGATACCCTGGACTACTTGTTAGAGGGGCTTTATGTTGTTCCCTTAGTGTGTAGGGTGACCAGCTCCCAGCACCTCATGTTCTGTGTTCCAGGAAGCAAGGGCTGCAATTGACTTTCAGAAGGTTTGTGGTGTTCTACACCTTGCTTGGGATTGGTTTTCCAATCCCTCAACCACCTGCAGGCTAAAAGGCTCACACTGGCTTGTCTGCCTCCAAACTGTACCACCTCAGCCACCTCGCATGTATTCATATTCCACCTGCTGTGTGCCCATTGCAAAAATATCTGTTGCTATCCAAGGAGGATGATAAGAGATGCACCAGCATTAGTTTTGCCTGTGACCCAGCAAGGACATAATCAATATGGGTGTTTGTAGTGTGGATCTCAGCATCCTCTGACTTGTCATTCTTGTGGTAAGGAGGCCTTAACAAATGTTTGCATTGAGCAAGATAGGTCATACCCCCTTTTCTGGCTCTTCCACAATCTTGTGCTGAGCTGCTGACGCACGTCCTGGTATAAAGCCAATGCTTTTGCCAAACTTTGACTGTAGCTCTGAAGCAAGCATACAGGGGAAAGAGGAAAAAGGAGAAATAGGTTCCACTAATGCTTCAGTTGTTTGTTTATGTAACTTAAGAAGTGATTTAATTTTCCTGAACCTTGCTTTCTGTAACAGTTGAACTGTTGTGGTTGAACTTTCAAAAAAATCCTGGAAACCTATCTTGGAAAATGTCAGCCCAGATGTTTGCCAAATAAGACAGTGCTGGTAGCTTCAAGAAGTGTCAGACAGTGTTTGTAATCAGTAGTGATAATTCACTCCTAGAAAGAGAGAGAATGTGTCTATCTTCACCATACAGCTAGGGTGAAAACTGGAGAAGATACCTGGCTAGAGTTAGAGGACAGAGGGAGAGCTTGCTACAGTATTCCTGGGGCACAGGAAAGTGTTGGAACAGCTGGAGAGTTAGTGACTGACACTCTTCACTAGAGAATAGTTATTGCCAAGAGTTTTGGAGTGGGTAGTTTGTGGTTTGGAGGCTAAAGAGATTGAAAGGGGGTGGGAAGCTTCAGTCATTACGATCCTATTGCTGCTACTCACTTGAGGAGAGATTACAGCAATGGGAAGCATAGAAATAAGAAAAGCCTTTTGAGATCTGCTCGCCAACAAAGCCAGGCTCAATGACGTGTGTGGAGCGGAGGATGTGGGGCTCTGTGGAGGTGGGTGCAGGACAGCCAGCAGAAAGGCAAATCTGGTTCCATCCCCCAGGAAACGGAGCCACTTTTCTGGAGTTTAGAAGATGAGGTTTTGCTATGTGGAAAGCAGGCTGTGACAGAACAGGTTGTGGACTTTTTTTCCTAGCTTGGTCCCAAGGGGGTCCAGAAAAGCTGATCTCTGAAGCTACATCAATAAATGGGATTGCTGCTCTGCTTGGTACTATTATTGCTAGCTTGTCCTTCCCTCTCCAGCAGTTCCAAATCCTCCTTCTTTCTTCCTCTCAGTATTTGGGTTTGTTTGTTTTGTTTTACTGTCACTTTTCCCTTGCCACCCCCAACAGATGCAACTTTTCCTTTTTATTCTCCAAGTCTTTGCTCCTTAAGGGCTCTGCCTGGATGCACAGCCCTTCCTGAGGAGAGCTGGCACACCAGTACTGATGTTATAAATAATGTTGGCTCCTCTCCCTGCTCCTTTCCCTCCCTGCGTGGAGCATGATTGGCTTCATTACAGAATTTGCCCTGTTTAATATCACCAAGACAATGGTGATTGAGACACCTCCAGGCTGTTTAGCAGAAGCTTTCAGAGATATTTATACTTTAAAAATTGATATGAGTAGTTTCTCATAGGCTGTCAGCTTCTCTATGAGTTTCTGAGCTTTCCTTATGTGAAACCTCTCCTTTGAACACATTCATTGCAAAGCATATGAACACACTGTACCAGAGGAAGGTCTGAGAGTTGAAGTGTCTTTTATACACCCACTTTGAATCACTGATTCTCTTTTCAGAGCTATGCTGGCAGCAACTACTTTACCAAATCTTATGTGTTCTGGTTTCTAGATTCCTACATTTGCAAGAAAACAATTATTGATGTTAATTTAAACAACAACCAGAATGTCCCGAGTTCTATAAACAGAGTCAGGAAGGGCTGATTCTGTCTAATCCTTGGAGCTGGTGAATCTCAGGCTTGCAGTAATTGAATACAACATGCAGTGCCAACCTGGTTAGTAAACTGAAGTACGCAAGCTGACAAGCTGTAAACACATTCAAACAGCCATGGCTCGGGGCCAGCGTACGCACGCTCTCTAATATCTTCAGTGCTTCTAGCCACTCTGACTGGCCTTGGTTTAGGTCACAAGATGGCACTTAGGACTGTGACTCAATTGTTTGGTTTTTAAGTCTTTGGAATAGAAAGAAGCACCACCCAGTTGAAAAAAGAAAACACCAAAACCTGTGAACCTCCTGTGAAAATTCCTTCACACTGCTTCCCATCTTCCTTTTTGTTTTCTTTTTTTTTTTTTTTTTTTAAATGTAGTTCCCAAGGAGTGGGAGCAAAGCACTGATTTCTTGCTTGCTTGTTCAGAGCTGGCTTGGTGTTGCGTCCTCACAGCTCCGATGGCAGACAGACAGGAATGCTCTGGCTGCTGCCCTGTGATAACCTTACAAAATAGATTTCTTCTGAAACGTGTGGGTAGAGAGGTAGCCAAAAAGTGGAAGGGCAATGGAGAAAGGCTAGAAATGGATGCTGGCTTCAAAGAGGTAGGGACAGAGTCAGAACATGAAATACTAGTCAGACTTGTAGAAGTAAAAAACGGGCTAACCAAGCTGGGTAGGACGCCTGGGATGGACTGCTGACCACCTGGCACTCCCTGCTCAGTGGTTAGTTTGCCAATACAGGCTGCTGCCACATCCTGCTGGAATACCCTATCTGCACTTTGGTTAATAGGTGTATTTTCCCCTAGCTAATGTGGTCTGGTAGATGTGGTACCAACTCACAAGCAGCTCAAGATTTCTGGCTGCTTCCTTCTTGCCAGGGTAGGGGAAAGGAGTCCTCCGCCTTGGCAGGTCTCCCTGAACCTGTGGGGAGCTTGATACCTACGCCCAGGACGTTCCCTCTCTTAGCTGCCCTTCTCCCTGGAGTGCAGAAGCACAGCAGTCAGTGAGGCTGTTGTGATCACAGTGTTGCTCTGTTTCCCTTCTCTGTCAGAGGCAAAGCAGAACGGCCCTTGGCCCTGGGTGCATCACATCTTGGCATGCTTGTAAGGGGAAAGTGGAAGGACAGTCTCGAAGTATCTGCCTGCTAATTGCCCTGTCTTGTTTTGCGTGAGCAGGTGAGCTTGTTCCCAACTCTGTAAGTGAGGAATGTTGTAGTACTCAATAATAACCTGCTCCTCTTCTTCCTGATGTTGGCACCAGCTCCCAGTGAATTTCTCAGTCCTGGAGTAAGTTTCATAACAAGTGTGACTTAAAAAGCACCCTGAGGCTGAAGAAGCATAGGGGCTGTTTTCCAGATGTTCATCTAGCAGCAAGAGCTGCTGCTCAGTGCAGCCCCAGATGACATTGTCAGCAAAGGCCTCCCTCAGCAGGAAACTCTTGTCAGGGTACTGGCTCTCAGGAGGAAACACAGAGTGGCAGCACAATGCAGACAGCAGTGCCATGGTGTAATATTGATTCCTGACACAGCAGGAGATTGTCTTTTCACATATGAGGAATCTGTATGTAAATTTGAGGTACTGCATTGGAAGCCTTGTAATGTGCTATGTGATTGTTGGATAAACTCCCCCGAGGGTTTTTTCAGCAACTGCTGTACTGTAGCTTAAAGCAGCTGGGCCCTGCCCTGTCTGGCTGCATCTGAGGCTGGAGTTTTGCAAGCATCATGCTTGGAAAATGTGCCTGTTAGAAAGGGTTAGGACAATACTGTGGACTTTGCAAAGTGACCTTGTGGTAATGGCCAGGAAGGAAGGCTGCTAGTGTGTCCTGGGAGGTATTTGTCTCTCTAAAAGCACATCTCTTTTAAAGAGAGGAAATTAACATTCAGGCAGAAAATGCTGTCTCTGTCAGCTGAGGGTGCCCAGCGAGAACTGGCTTGTAAATTAAGGCTTTTATTTGTGAAGAGGAAAACTGTTGTGCCACTGTCATGGTGGGGAAGTTTGAATCATTTAAATAACCTGTCACTGTGCACTGCTCTTTACATATCTTACAAATATCCCCAGCTGGTTTTTAAAGCCTCACCTCCTCCAAGAGAACCTGCTAAAGATAATTAGAGTACTGTGTCAATATTGACCAGTTACCTCATCCTTCAGCAGTGGGGACTTTGGAGCACTGTTAGTTTTTCTCAATGTTTCTTTGTGAAGCTGCATTTTTCTTTTGTAAGTGTTGTAGGAAATCTTTGGAAACCAAGAGGCATTGTGTTTTTCTTGCACCAGGGCTGCAACATCCCTGCCTCTTTGGATGAAGGAAATCTTTGTTAAACATCTTGGGGCTGTCTGGCTTGGTTACGTGTATGTACCATGCTTTACAAAATGGTCCATGAGGTGGACATCCAGGCACTACTGGTACAGAAATCATAAGGAACGGTCATAACATTGGTGTGTGTTTGTTTGAGCTGTAACAGGCAGTCACACGGGTGCTCTGTCAGTGCACAGAATCTGTTGCTGCATTGTTTTTACCATGTAGTTTGTCACTGGTAGTGTTCTGAAATCTTCTGAACATGACTGCTGAATTACAAATGCCTAGCTTCTTTGAGATGCCCTTTCAAGATTTTAAAAGGCACTGTGGTTCGTACTGAACCTCACTGAAGGGTGGGACGCAAAGACAAGTTCTTTTCATGTAGTACCTGACGAGCGTGTAAATTTTACTCATTTCCTTAGAATAGCTTCTGTCTGCCACCTTTATGTAGGAGGTGATGGTGCTATTTGACACCTCATGATTTTTTTTAATTTTATTTATTACATAGTTGCTGCAAGGTCTTTTAGCCTAGAAAATAGCTTGTGAAATTTAATGAAAGTGTTAAAAAATCAGGATGGTTATTGTTGAGACTGAATCCAGAAATATGCTGGAGCATGAGGATCCATTTCTTTCTTTGTGTGGTGCATAGGCTCTGTGTCACACTGAGAATGTGGTAGGTACTCTAAGCTTACCTATAGCCGGGATACCTTCTCTCCATGGTAGACCTCATATATACATCTGCAGGGTTCAAAGCACAGGACCCTAAACTAAATGGAGCCTTTTCTGTCAGCTGTAGGGCTTTATGTTCAGTCAACAGAGTGGAGCATACTACTATGTTTGCTGATCCTCCTGCTGCTGAAATCAATAGCTGAAGATTCCTCTGGAGATCAGAGGAGTAGAGTGGAGCCCCAGACAACCTACCCAAAGCCCTTGAAAAGTATCTACCCTTTCAAATCCAACTACTGATGCTATTCTTAGAGACATTTAACAACATAGGAAGGTTGCAAGAATTGTAAAAAGCCATTTCTGTGAATGACAGTAGTAAAAAGAATGGGCAATAAGATTCTGTAAAAGGGGGATGTTTCTCGTTATTTATAACTTTCATTGTTTGGCCATGGTTTTTTTCAGAGTTTCTGGAAATACTCAATTTCACTTTATCAGGTTAAACATTTTTCAGGTACAAGTTTTGAGCAGAAGGATACTTGAAATTCAACAGAGAGGATTACTGCTTCTCTTAACAATTGATCTTAGTCTTCCCTTGATGGGTACAGTTTTTTTTCTCTTTTCTTTGGTTGTGTTGGTTAAGAACTCCTTCATGGAATCCCAATAAGAAAATCAGCATGTGCGTTCCAAGCAGTGCTCATTATTCCATCCTCTAACTAAAAATAGACATTGTGCAAGCTGGCACTGAAAATAATGTAGTGAACGGTAGAGAGTGTTCTCTACTGTTCAGCCATCTGAACAGCAATGTCAGGCTGTAACCACTGTATATTCATGTGCGTCTGTGTACAGGCAGGGGAAGGGATCCTGTCAGCCTAGAGAAACATGGCTTTGGAGTAAGATCATACAGAACTCTCGTGGGGGGAGGGAGCAAACTGTATTAACCAAGGATCTGTAAGATTTGTTTAGGAGGATACGTTCTGAACTTTGAACTTCTGTGTTTTGAATTTTGTGACAAAGTCTGGGCACCTAATGGATGCACTAAAGTTGGATGACTAAAGCTAACACCTGTAATTAATCTAAGTGACATCAGTTGCTGGTAAATAAAAATTTTTTTGATGTCTTATGTTTGCATGTTTCTAGAAACAGGACACTGAGCACAGGTGGGGTTTTTGTTTGGTTGTTTTTTTAGTCTGAAAGTAAACAAAAAAAACAAGTATGCTGTGATCAGTTGAATGATATCTTTTAATCTCCATCCTCATTCTTGTTTTTTTTATTTCTCTTCCCCCCACCCTTTTTCTTTTCTTTTTTTTTTTATCTTTTTCCTCTTTTTTCCTTTTTCTCTTTAACCTTTTTGTAGAGTGAGCCTGACCTGGAGAAAGGCCTGGAAATGAGAAAATGGGTCCTGTCAGGAATCCTAGCCAGTGAGGAAACCTACCTGAGCCACCTGGAGGCTCTGCTGCTGGTAAGCACTGGTGGCACATACTATTTCAAACACTACTACTTGAATTTTCACTGCTGCTTCTATCCAGCATTTCCTAGAACTTCACATACCATGGGCTGCAAGTTGCCAGGTGCAAAGAGTACCTGTTACTCCTCTTATCTAGTAGAGAAAGAGAGGCTTAGAGAAAGAACTGGATATGGCACAACCAGGGAGTTATTAGTGTGGTAGTATCCAGGAGCTCTCTTTCCATATCCTGTGCTAATTATTAGGCATGTTTCTGTACAGTTATACAGAGATTAAGGAAATGGAGTATAAGGGGATTTTAATCGTGCCATTAATACCCTGGGAAAATCCACCTACCAGGCATGGCTCATCCCCGTGAGAGAACTTGTTCGTGTCTAGCTTTCAGGAGTTGTGTGAATGCAAATATCACTTATTAATAGGATGAAAACCAACTCTCTGGAGGGATGCACTGTAATGTGGCAAGTGTGAAAGTACTTGGTTTGCATGATAACGATTTCCTTCTTTCCTTATTTCAGCCCATGAAGCCTTTGAAAGCAGCTGCCACCACGTCTCAGCCTGTGCTGACTAGTCAGCAGATTGAGACAATATTCTTCAAAGTGCCTGAGCTCTATGAGATCCACAAAGAATTCTATGATGGGCTCTTTCCCCGAGTGCAGCAGTGGAGTCATCAGCAACGTGTAGGGGACCTCTTCCAAAAGCTGGTGAGTCAGCCGCCGTCACCAGAGTTTCAGTTACCTCTCATTCATCCCACAGGTCCTGGTACAATTCCCTCTGGTACCTATGCATAGACCAAAGGGATGGAAGCCCATAGCTGGGTTAGATGAGAGGCTTCTAGCTTTGCCACCACAGTGGAGGGCCTACACAGTGAAAGTGGCTGTTTCATTGCCTTTAATTAAAGGCTTCAGCAAATTATGCTACTGATACAAAGACAGTTTCACAGAAATGCTGACTCTCCAGGGTGTCTGCAGTGTCATCAAACCATTTGCTTTAGAGGAAGATGGGAGGATGTAAGTGTTAAAAAGCATGCTATCTAACACCAACAGCTAAGCGTTTCTCATTATTGCTGAACTCCTGCACACATACTTCCTTCTCTCTGGGGTGCTTTGCAGTATCTCATGTTGCTTTCCTCTGTTTTATGGTCATCACCTTTGGCTTTACTTTTCTACCACCATCCTGACCTTGATATTCCCCTTGCTGCTGTGCTGATGCAGTCAACCTGCTGCTGAGAGTCCTCCAAGCAACCTCAACATAATTCTCTGAGTGCAGAACAGGACAAAGACATACACAGCATATTCCTGAGGCTGAATTAAAATTGCTGAGTTTCTTAGCCAGATGACAAATTGTTTGCATTCTAGGAGATTCCTTTGGCCCCTGTAGCCTCTCCCCTAGCATGTGCAGAGTGCAAAGGATTAAAGGACCTGTTTTTTCCTTTTTAGAAAAGAAAAGAATCTCTGCATTCCTGAGGTGCCTCTGATTCTCAGGGTAGGAGTGACATTCCAGTGAGGGGTTTATGGGATGGGGAGTGCACTTCACCAGGGTCACTCAATTGTTAGCAGCTGTGTAGCTGAGCACCAGCCCTGTCCCCTGTGGAGCAGGAGGAGATGGGCCTGGAAGATGATGTTTTCCATGTATGTCAGCAGCTCAAGATCAAATTATGGGACTCTGCTTTTCACTGCCAGCATGTTTTAGCCAGGAGCGGTCAGATTGGTGCCTTGGTTCATGGTATGCAGTTTGAGCAACTGGTTTAAGAAGATAAAACCACCTGCTGCTGGTTGCTGAAGCAAAGATACAGAAGGCTGCTGAAAGTGGAAGCCTCACAAATGGCACTGAAAGTGTAGTGCATCGATGAAGATAGCACTGATTAAAGAAGACCTGAATATATTCTTTACCACTACTGGCTGTTGAGCCAAGCGTTGACTCATGGTACCACTACGTAGGCTTTTGTTTAAGACCATTTCTTGCTGATGGTGAGCACAGGTGCAGGAGTCAAGCCCTTCTGGCACTCAATTTTTATATTCCCCTTATTTTTCTGCATTTGCAACAGAATTATTGATTTTTTTGGATTAGTACTGGAAGCAAAGGAGCAAATTGCCCTAGTGCAGGAAGCTTTGAGCTAGCTTAGCAGGTTCAGTTTCTGGTGGTTTGGTACAGTATCAGTGGGAATTGCAAACTCTTTGCTGAAAGAAAGCTAATAATTCTTGGCAGGCAGTGGGAAGCAGCTAGGTGAGAGAAACAGCAAGAACATCAGGCATTACAAGACATCTATACATCAGATCTTTTGGAGCAGACTCTTTACTAGTGGTCCTGTCATGCAATCTGATGATAAACATTGGAATCCTTGTTACTATCCCGAGGTCCCTGGGAAAGTTAATTTTCTTTAAGATCATGCAAAACAAAACACCATGGATTGAATTTACAGACAGTGCATACAAGGAGTTTTAAAATTTTGTGTGGTCTGGCACAGAGTACAATCCATTTGCAACATCAGTCACTGTTATTCTACCTTTTTCCTGTTGAAACTAAGGAAAAGGGAAAAAAAGACATTAGATATGTGGGAGTGAAACATGCTTCTCATTTTGGGGGAATATTTTGTACATATTTTTTATAACTAGAAAGGAAAAACTTTCTGTT
Organism: Coracias cyanogaster; assembly: GCA_033124195.1. Taxonomy (NCBI): domain Eukaryota; kingdom Metazoa; phylum Chordata; class Aves; order Coraciiformes; family Coraciidae; genus Coracias; species Coracias cyanogaster. Next base: position 23,212 of record JAVSBS010010788.1, read on the forward strand.
TTTAGACATGAAGCGATATTTAGCAAATATTATCACTGATAGTGTTCAGGAAGGGAGAAAAATTTAACCAAAAGCTGGTTATTTGTGTCAAAGCTTGTTTAATTTTCACTGTGTTCCTTTTAATTGAAAAAGAGAAAACTTAATCCAGCATGAAAACTGCGTGTGAGCATTTTTGCTTTGATTGAAAGCTCAGTTTTTAATGAAAAGAGATGTTTTCATGATGGCATGTTTAGAGGAAGAAAATGAAAGATTAGAAAGACTGTTCAGGAGCAGCAGGAAATGAAAGCACCACACAGGAATGGAAAAACTTTAAAGCTCTGCCATGTTAGCTGGCATCTTCTAAACCCTAATGTTATAAGCCCTGCAAATGGTCAGTAATTCTGACAGCAGCTTCTTCACAGAATTGTGCCCTAGTAGCAAATACAGATTTTATTCTCCCCACACTGCTGAGGCCAGGTCATGCTTTGTGTATGTGAACACAGTTTCCTTCAGTTTCAGTCGTAACCATGTTATTTTGTAGGAGGTTCCTAACTTTCAGTAAAATGTGCCCTAGGAAATAGTGCAGTTTCTTAGCCTCTGGTAGCTAAAGAAATTTGTGCAGGGAATGCTCTCCTGAGAGTGGCTTTTTCTCTTCCATCACCTCTTGCACAAAGCTCCATAGAGAATGGGTAACACAATGATTATGAGAGAGCAAGAGAGAAAAAGAGCACGGTCTGTGGGAAGGTTAACTGGTCTGCCTGTTGCACATCTTGGGCAGTCGTGTCAGGAAAGTTGCGGAAATAATAAGCTAAGTGCAAGCTCTTCCAGTAACAAACTTCTTTAATGGAGCCATTTACAGCGCTCCACCTGTTGGCTTGCTACTGACCAGGCACTTGGAAGCATGTTGAAGCTGCTGAGGTGTTTACAGCATAGCCTGTGCAGCTCTGCAACACAAAACCAGCTCTGCAATCCAGACAAGCTTGGAAGCTATCCAAACTGAATCGTATGTTCTCTGGCATGAATCTGGCTGCAATTCCTAAGTCAGCAAACAAGATCAGTGCTAAGACCAGCGATAATAATGGCTTATTACTGCACTCTGGGGCCTGCTCCATCTTCTTCTGGACCAGTTTCATATTCCTTCTGCTGGAAAAGCTGCCATTTTCTGTCACCTAGTGCTGAAGTGACTGCCTTCCAAATAGATTGTGCTCTGGATCTCTCTTCTTTATTTTCAGCGCTCCACTGATGTTACAATGATGTTCACTAATGCAGATATGGCTTAATATCTGGGTTTGTTTTAGTGCGTCCATCATGCAAAAGCCAACAAGTAGCTTACTGTGTCACTTTTGTGCTGTTGGGCTGAATCATACCTCTCTGATTCAGACTTTGTGGCAAATAGCCAGCGGCTCCACTTACATCAATGAGCTAAAATATTAAAGGACACTAATCTGGCAGTTCAGAAGGGAAAAATAGATGGCAGTAATAAGGATGTGTCATTCTTGCAGGCTTCCACATCCTTCGCAAGTGAACTTGTTCAGCATGGCTGGAAATGGGTACATGGGAGCACCTGTGCTGGTTAAGCAAAGCTGACAGGTCAGGCATGTCTTTCTGGGCCAGCTCAGCATTCTCTGCAATTCTTTGGTGTGAAGGAACATAACCTGATCATTAGATACTGAGGCTGGCCATCCCAAACTCAAACTGTCTTCTTCCCCAGTGTTTATTTTTTTTTGTTTTGCTTCCTGCAGGCCAGCCAGCTGGGAGTGTACCGGGCCTTTGTGGATAACTATGAAGTTGCTATGGAGACAGCAGAGAAATGCTGCCAAGCCAATGCTCAGTTTGCTGAAATCTCTGAGGTAATGTCATGGTATTCAGACACACGAGCTGTCTGGATCTGTCTAGTACCCTGCAATGTCACTCCTGTCTATCCTCCAAGTATCTTTGCAACCATGACTTATGGAGCCAGCAGTTGTGAGCTTCTGTAGACTCACTGCTTCAGCTGACGTTCTTACAGCGATTTGTACTTACAGGGATGGAGATTGTCACATAGCCTTTATGTGCTGTCCCCACCTGGGAAGTCTTGTGAAAACTGGTATTGCCTTGAACTTCGCAGCTTTGTGCCACCTTCACGCATTTCTAGAAGGGAAAAGCTGTATTTGAGTTTCTCAAATATTTATCTTGCTAGTGATGATGCTGAGCGTCGAGTAAAGAGCCATCCTTAATGGCTCACATAATGGTTGTCAGTGGAATTGCAGGCTTCACTGGCGTGAAGAGGAGAGGGTAGCTCCTGTGTAAAAAAGCAAGTGTGCCAAACATGATCTGTAATATTATTCATTGGGCTGCTCTGATTTCCTCTCTTTAAAAGGACTAACTTGTGTCAGAGCATTTTGAATACTTTTTCAGGCTTTCCAAGCTACCAGCTTTGCTAGCAGTGCATGGTATCATTGACTCTGTGTTGCGGTGATTATATGTTGAAGAACTCAGTTGCCAAGAAAGTGAACTTGTGTGCCCTTAAAATCAAGCAGATAAATAATCAGGGCTGAATAATACTAGGAGTGTTTATTGGCCGGAAAAAAACTCCTGTACGTTCAAGATAGCATGTCCCTGTAGATTTTTATGAGAAAGAGGTAAAAATCAAACATGTTCCCTCTGTGAAATCAGGGAGGCAAAGGTTGTCTTTTGGGACCTGTTGTACTACTCATCAGAGTGCAAATGTCTTCTTTCCCGAGGATTTCCATCAGGTTCTGGTCCTTTACCTGACCACTTATGTGCAGTAGTGGTGTCAACTCACCAGTAAAGTAGATCCCCCTGTGCCTTCTTTTCTTTCGGTACTAAAATGCATTTCATGGACTGCCCCATTTATTAGTAGTAATATTTATAGGTAGTATTATGGTAGTCCCTAGAAGACAGAATAGAGATTAAGCCCCCAGGGTCCTGGGTCCTGTGCAGATGTGATCCCTTGGTTTTGCTGTTTTCTTAAGGATAATTCCAAAATCATGCTAGTATCTACTCTATTTTGACTGCTGGTGATGATACTTTTGCATTTGTGTCCTGGTGAGGATGTCAGAGTTCAGCATGCTAATGCTTCATGGTCCATGTGCAAAGAGAACAGTCACAGGCGTTGTTCCTTTTCTGCCATGGAAGAGAGCTGACTTGTCCAACGTCACCCAGCCTGAGTACAGGTATAAGGAAGTATAACCTGGGGTTACTGAATTCCTATCATGTACTTTATTTATTGGTGGTGTGCACATGCTGTGACAGTGGCTGCATCCATATGGACTTGTCTTTCTCCTGCAGGTAATTAAAAAACTTCACCATCCCTGTTGCTGTAGGTGGTTCTCTGCTTTGCTGCATCTCTAGTGACATGCACTCCTAAAAAAATTGCTTAATATTTGAGATGTGGGTGCCTGTAACATGGCAATGGTGGATTTACCAAGAAGGCAAGGATGTTTTTCCTTCAGTGTGATAGGGCTGTCCTTTGTTTGTACTTAGGCCCTCCCTTGGAGGAGCAGATAGTCTCTTAAGTTCCCATGTGATATTTCAAGGTGATTGACCAACTGCTACATGGGTTTTCTTTTTCTTTTAGAATCTAAAGGCTAGAAGCACAAAGGAATCTAAAGATCAGACGACGAAAAATTCCTTGGAAAGTGAGTGATCCATGCAGAGGAGACTGTGGTTTGTCAGGACTGTGTAGAGGCTGTTGCCAAACCTCCATCCTCTCTTTTGCTTTTAAAATGCTGGAAAGTTATGGAGTCTCTGTTGGCTCCACCTGGGAAATCAGTTCCCATTTGCTAAGTAGCAGAGCTTGTGCATAGTAAGATGCATGCATGCATGGGGAAGCCCCTGCCCATCTTAAAATCTCATCAGTCCCTTTGGGCAAAACCAGGCCAACCAAAGGATTGCTGTGATTTTAAGAGAACATCTGCTTCTGAGTGATAGCACAATCAATCTTAGCAGTTATTGTTATATAGGTTTTGCCTTATAGTAGCATCTAGAGAGCCTGATCAAGATCAGGTTCCATGGTGCTTGTCTCTATGCATGTAAGTAGAAGACAACCCATGTTATAATAAGCTTCCATTCTAATATAGAAGCCAATCCCTTCCTCTGTTGACCTGTTATCAGGATTTGGAAGCACTCAACATGTCACGCTGAACTCCAGAAGGTAGGGATGCACTGCCAACCTTGCAGGGACCTCCTTGGCAACTCTAAGAGTGCAAGGCCTGATTCTGACCTGTGGGACCAGGCAGGTTACCAGGGAAGTGTTGGAAGTGTGCTATGCTGGGTGCAGTTTTTCCGTACTACCTTGTGTGCTCCTCATCTACTGTCTGGCAGGGCGCGCTCACAAGTGAGCATCTGTTTGCTGTGGAGCATGTTTAGTTCATTTGTGTGTGTTTGTGTGTGCTTTATTGGCTGCGCAGCACATTAACCTTAGATGAGGGAATTTTCCAGTAACTCACTGGTTAATAAACCTGTGCCTATACATTCAGTTGCACTGGACAACTTACTCTGTAGAGGCTCTATTTAGGTATCTCTGTCTTATGTTCCTACTGCTCTTTTTTCACAGCTTTATTATACAAGCCAGTGGATAGAGTGACTCGCAGCACACTTGTCCTTCATGTAAGTATCTGAAGGGTAGTTTTCAAACTTGAGGCTTCTTTCCTATTTTCTTTGCCCTTCAAATTTTCCATGGAGCTGCAGGATTGCAAAAATAAACCTGTCATGCTGTCTAAGAGCCTCTTCTCTTTTACACTGAGGGGAGGGAGTCCATAGGTAGGAGCCTGCTACCTCTTCAGCGGTGTTACCAAGAAGTGCAGAGTATTATCTTCTTCTAGTGAGAAAGCCTTGCTCTAATCCATAAGAACAAGCTGGAGCATCTTGTCCTATAGCTCTAGTTAGGAGCTCTCAGACCTTTCTGCTTTCCAGTGCTGCTCATGATTCTGTTTTTCGTTTGTGTTCCTGGTGTCAGGATTTGCTCAAGCACACTCCAGTGAGCCACCCTGATCATCCACTCCTGCAGGATGCTCTGCGGATCTCACAGAACTTCCTCTCCAGCATCAACGAAGAGATCACTCCTCGTCGGCAGTCGATGACTGTAAAGAAGGGGGAGGTGAGTCTTCCTGCTTTCATTATTTTCTCAGTTTCTAAATACTGGTTGTGCCTTTTCTGTAGAGCGGACTAAGAAGTTACGCTATTAATTCACTTGTTGCTAAGAAACAGTTAGTGCAGTGTCCTTGTTCTGTTTAGAAAACACTTTGAAAACCCAGAGAAAAAGTATGGTTTGAGTTTTGTCCTTAGCATTGTTACAATCATTTGTCATACATCATTTCTATGATGCGTATTGCTGTGCGCTAAATGAATTCGTATTTTACCTGCAAACTGGAACCAAACAGGAAGCCTGGGAGGAGGAAAAAAGTGAAGAAACGTCAGATATCAGAAAAATTTAGGAAAAGCTGTTTTCCAGAATCTGCATTCTCACCACAAAACTCATTTTTTCATCCTCATTTCTAAAGAAGATCATTGTAAATGGGACTAGGAGGCAAAACAAATAGAATGGGTTGGGAAAGCTGGGGGAAATGATTGCCTCCTAAGGTTGTAGTATAACTTTTCTCAGTGCTGCTAGGAGTTGGGCTACACCCCAAAAGTTCTAAGATGTGCAGTTCCTTTATCTGCATGTAATACTGTGCAAGGAGGGCATAGAGCTACACTACAGACAAGTCCTGCACGCCTCAAGGGGCTTGGTTCATCTGTCTCGTAATTTCACTAGAAAGCAACTCAGTCCTTCTGATGAGGAACGGCCAGGGCTCAAGGAGTATTAACAGAGAAAAGGATGTAGGAGACTGGACAAAAGAGAGGTGCGGCTCAGGTAGTATATGTGTAAGAGGAATTGTGGCAGCACACCAGAGGCACTGGCTGATCAAAAGTGACCCAAATTACCCTGTACAAAAAACATCTCTTACAAAGCCCAGGAGATTAAGATACCATGAACCTTCATTATATATTCCCACATCCTGTCAGCTAAACATGCTTGCTTTTAGCTGTTAAACTCATTTTCAGCTGACAAAGATTTTCTGGAAGCTGCAGTACTGGGAATTTGGTGCACTTTGTCCTGCAAGTCTTGCTCATTGTCTCGTTTTGTCAACTGCGGAGAGTCTGCAGCTGAGAACGGAGGAGGAGGGGCTGAGCGATTGGAGGTTGAGGTAGAAGCTCAGACATCAGTCACCAGGGCCTCAGTGATAGTAGATGGCCTCATTAAAGTGGAGGCTGATTGAGTCATAGCAGAAATCACAGGCTAGAATGCCCCCACACAGGGGAGAGAGCATTTTGTGTTCTCTGGTTGTCTGTCAGCATCTCAATGAGGGATGCAGGCTTTGAAAAGTGCCATGTGGAATCCTAATGAGGTGCCAGAGCCCAGGCAGAGGGACAGGCTCGGGAGGGTGATCCTGATCTCTTTTTGGAGTGGTGTATTTGGCAGATCTTAGAAAGCAGGAAGGGGAGGCTTGTCAGGATCGGGCTCAGCAGGCCTGTGCACACTCTCACTGGTCCTGCAGTGGCTCTGTGTAAGAGGAATTGTTGTCATGTGGGGAGAAAAGAAGGGACACACCCAAGGAGAGGGTTGCGGTGTGCTGGAGGGGCACTGGACATCCTTTGTGCTCTCCCTCACTGCACACAGCTTGCACTGAGCCTGGGGAAGAAAAGGACTTGCTTCTGATGCTTCCCAAAGTTCGCCTTCCACTCTGGGAATCTGATGGTGGATAATTTCTTTAGTCATTTGACACCAATATCCCCCTTTTTTCAAAGCGGTAATGCCCCAATTGACACCACTCTGTGTCTAGAGAATAGGTATGTTCACTCTCTGCATAGTAATCCAGAGACAGGAGTCTGCTTCCAGCTACTCCGTGTGGTTTTGTGACGGCTGTTCCTTCCTACAAGCTACTCAGCTTGGGGTCATTGCTGGGTTTTGTTTATGCCTGTAAATCTTTCCTTTTCTACTTATCCTTTCCTCCCACTCGTCTTGCTTGTGCTTCCCCCTAGGGTGACAGGACACTGTGCAGTTTGCATCTCCTAATTGACTGCTCTCAATGCATAATGCATTTTTTATTTTAATGAATCACCAGCTTGCTTTGATGGCTTTTTGTATTATTTGTCTTCCTCCCATTGAAATTTCCTTGGTGGAAATGAAGGAGGGAAACCAGCCCTTTTCCCTCATGTATTGCTTAGGTGCTGATCTCAGTTATCTTTTTTTCCCAGTCCTTGCCTTTTATGTGGAATATTTTTCCCCTTTGAATGTCATGGGGAGGAGTAAAATCTCCTTTGCCAGCCTCTTGCTCCAGCTCTTTTTTCAGGATTGCTTTGAACTGGGGAAAGCAGCCAGTTGTTAATCTCCCTAGTGACAGGCTGCTAAGGAGAGGAGCGCAGGTCAGGAGAGAGTGCAGGCTCATCAGCACAATATTCCTCCCTGTCGCGGTCACTCCCTTTTGCAAAAGGTGATTCCCTGCTCCGGGAGCATTGACCTGCCTGCCGTCTGTGAGATGTCAGCTGTCCTTCCTGCACACAGGCCTCCTGGTTCTGCTTGGCTCAGTAGGCTTTTTTCTAATTCTAGACTTATGCGTATAAACTGAAGGTTTTCTGTGATGCGTGGACCTGGTTTAATTTACTGGGCCAAATGAGTGTTTCAGGTAGTGCAAGGAGATGGGAACAAAGCAAGTAAAACCGTTCACTAGAGGGACAGAAAGGGTGCAACAGGGAAGGCAGTATTGGTGGGTTAAGCCTGTGAACGCATAGTTTGGTCCATGCTGCCTGCCAGGCTGACTGCAGCTGGTCTTCTCTGCTTTGTGGTTTCCTGAGGGCTGTGGTATGGAGAGGCCAGGAAAGCACTAGTCTCAGCCTGGTCACCCAGAAGAGCCAGGAGGGCTGATCTGGGCTTTTGGATCTGTTGCCATTCAGCCTGATCTGCTACATTCTCTTGCTCCCTCCTTTTCTTCCCATATTTTTACTTTTGTGGGTTTACTTTTTGACCTTTTTTTGATGTATTATCTGCAGGTATCCACTTTGCCAAGCCTCTAAATAACCAAACAAATGCATGAACTGAAAGGGGGTCTGAGTAGTACTGTACCTTCTGACCTGGAATGTGAGTGGTGGAGAATCTTCCATCCCTTAGGACAATGGAGCAGGCATCTTATTTGCTCACTGTGGATTCTTCTTTATCACTATCCTCTTGGCTTAAATAGGGAACCTGTTTAAGGTTCTACTGGGGGTGGTCCCTTGGGGAAAAAGGAAAACAAATGCTTTGAGGTGAAGGATGTGCCACTATTATGTGCCAGCAGGAAGGGTCTTTATTGGGCCTTTTCTAGTCTTATTAACAGAACAGCTGTATGGACCACATGGGTTTTTTTCAGCTAAGCCTGGATGCAAATGACTGTAGTAGAGCTTGTGTCATCTTTCCCTGCCAGAAGTAGAGGCTTATGTTTCCAGCTAATTCAGCCCATTCTTGTAATGCAGGAATGAATGAAACTGCAAAAAATTGCCGAGTTCAACTGGGAGATGGTGGTTCCTTTCTCGACTGCTGCTCATCTAATGCTCTTTCCAGGATGTTGTCTCAAGGCAGCTCAGGCCAGTCTGAATGGTTGTGGCTGCCTTTTCTACCTTGTCCCTGGCCGTGCAGTCCCACCTTCTCTGAAGTGTTAACACAGTGGCATGGAGGAATGGAGCTGCCTAAAAAGGAAGCCGCCTGGTTTTGGGCCACTCCACTGGCTCAGTGGCTTGGTGTCTGGTCTCACCAGCACCAGTCCAGGCACAAGTGGGGCTGACAGGTAGTTCCTTTTGGATTCAAGCCCACTAGATCACATGTTGGATCAGATTATGCTGCGGTGCATCTTTTCCCTTGACCTGCAGAGAACAGGTTGCCTGGCAAGCTGCTCTACTGTATTTCTTAATGTGGTTTTAAGCTGCAGTCAAGGAAGGGATTGGGAATCATTGCCTTAGGCTACTGTTTAACATGGTAGAGACTGAGGGTGCTAGGGAAGGGAAAGGACAAGGGACATTTGCAAGGAAGCAGAAGTTGCAAACTAAAGCCTTTGAAAAGGTGGGAACTAAGCTTAGATGCACAGCTTGAGGCCTGGTGCCTACTGCTTCTGGAGGCCTGTGACAGATGTTGGCAATAGAGCCAAAAATCTTGGATGCTTCATACTCTCTTACAGCTGGAGTCAGAGAGGTCCTGGTGACAGGAGCTTTGGAAAGATAAAAGAAGGGCTATTAACATGCTCAAAGAGCAGCCAGTTTAGCTCCCTAGCAGAGCATCCCTTTATTCTACAGTGCTGGTCTTGCAACACATGCACACACACGCACACACAAGGAATCGTTTTCTTCCTACGCTCTGCAGAAAGCCAAACCACCTCTTCCTCACTGACATATGCCAATACCCATCTCCTGCTTTTACCCTCCTCCTCCTGCATCACACATGTTCCAGTCCTTCCTGGGGCTCTCACCCACGCACACTGCAGGCCTCTGCTGTCACCACCACATCGGATGAGCTCTTTCCTCGGCACACAAGTGAGGAGACGGCCTTTTGTACAGCTGTGGTTCTGGATGGGTAGATTTTTAAATTCCAGTTTTCAGCATGTGTCTCAGACAAGCTGGTCTTCTGCCACGCTTCTTAGAGTTAAACAGTACTTGACAGCAGCAGGATTTATCATATGCAAACAGAACAAAACCACTGTAGGATGACTAGATGAGCATACAGGTAGTCATGAGGTTGATAGTGGAGGAGGGGGAGATGCTCAGTGACTGAAGTAAGAGGAGGAGGACAGCAACAGGCAATCCAAAGAGGATATCCAAGCACTGAAAGATGTACAGGGAGAGCTCTTTTGTCCAGAGCACCGAGGTAGGTGGGAGAAGCAGCAGCAGAAAACAGGCAAAGGAAAGCAGGGCCTAGAAAGGAGACTTTGGACTTATACTGCACCAGTACAGGAGCTTTGCAAGAGGCACTGAAGGTAACAGTCATCTCAGGCCCGGTTTGAGAGATTAACAGTGATCCTAATTCATTCCATTAGGATACAAAATAGGAAGTTTTCCCCCCCGCTTCCTGGAACATCTCTCTGTAGCTGAGCTGAGCTCCTGTGCTGGACATGTGACAGCCTTGGGGCTGCCTCTGGAAAAGAGGGGGTCACTTTGCCACTGTACTGCCACTCTGATCCAAAGCTTGTGTTTTCTTGGACATTTATTTGGTGTTTCTGTAGTCTATATGTCATTTCAGAGTATTTTAGGAAAACTTTAGCACCTTTGGTAACCTTAGCAAACAGAGTAACTTTGGAAACGAGGTGGAGAGATGGTTTCCCACACATAGGTGATTGTATGTCATGTTTAGCAGGATCACCCAGCCAAAAGACTGCATGTTTCAGGAGACCCTGTTTAATAGGAGGCCACCAAAGGAATAGCTGTTGCTGGCTCTGGGTGGGAGGAGTTGACATTGGTTCCCAAACCACTAGAGAAGGCCAGTGGAGCTGAGGTGGCACAGGCATCTGTCTAATTGTGATGCTGGCTCCCCCAGCATGGGGTAGAATGGGCTGACTCGTATCACGAGGTCCTGTAAGGTGCCCTGCACTCCTTCACTGTGAGGTTTGCCAAGGATCCGGTAAGGCAGTTGGGAAATCCTTTTATTGTTTCCCTTTGACCTGCTGAACCCTCCCGGAAAGATGAATCATTTATAACAAAGGATGTGACCCTTTGCTGGAAGTGCTCCTCCTCTGCTCCACTGGTGCTGAGCAGCCTGGGGCATGGCTGTTGTGCCCAGTCCTGACAAAAGTCCTGTTTTCCCAGAGAAGCTGGTAGTTTGATCTAATATCAAGCTCCAAACCCCTGTGAGGAGACATTTCCTGACTTGATCCGCAAATGTTTTCTCCTATCCTCTCCTCCCCAGATACTTGGTTGCTTTTGTGGCAGTTTACCCCTGCTTACTGAAGGGAGACCTTCCCAACTAGCTCCTGAGTGAGAAGATAGGACGAATTAAATATCTGGGAAGCTCAGTTTTCCTCGGAGTAGCTCACTGGAATACATCCCTTTCACCTTTTTACTTATGTTCCAGTCAAGCTTTGGAAATACAGCCTTGTCTTCTTCCTACCCAGCCCTCTTTCTGGGAGATCATGCTGCCAAAGACCTTTTGCTGCCTCACAGTAACACTGTGTCTCATGCCAGCCAGGCTATTGTGTACCCAGGAGTGCTAGCCAAAATAAACTCAGTGCAAATGAGTGGTACCTCAGTCCCAGATGGGTAGCATGAGACTGTTGAATCTAGCTCTTCTTTTGGCATCGTATGGCTGAGCTTGCTGCATGGGTTTTGGGGAGATGTGGGACAGACAACATGGCTTCTTGGAGGAAGTCTGCTTGGATGTTGACAGCCAAGAAGCAGGTTAGGTGCAACTTTAGAAGGCAGAAGAATGGGTGGCCTGTTGGGACCAAGCAGGCCATGTGAGTAGGTCTGTAGTCTTACTTGCAGGGAATACTGATGGGTTCTTATTTCTTACCTTCTGGAGAGCTGACATAAAGATTTCCGAACACTGGTGCCTCTGTATGGGCTTCCCCTTCACTTGAGGACACGCTTGTCTTCAAAATGCTCTGCTCTAGGTGATGGTACTGGAATACTGCCAAAAGCAGGGGGCTGATCTAGGGCTGAGCGGTTCTCCTTCACAGTCCTCCAGCGGCTCTTAATGGGCCTCTGCCCTCCATTGCCAGTGAAGAAACACGTCGCTGGCCATGTTGTTGGGCTGTGTCTGCCACCAGAGTGATCTTCCCAGGATGGGAGGCTACGTGCTTTGGACCAGCCAGAGGTATTTTCAGCAAGGAGCTCTCAGTGGGGTGCTGGGCTGGAGTCTTGGCTGATCTCACACACTGGCAGTGTCTGGCAGAGGGGGACAGAAGGCCAGGTCAGGACTGTGCTGTGTCCCTGCCAGGTAGGGAAGGGACAGTGCCACAGCCTGCTGGGTAGCAGAGCTAAGTGAGCTGTGAGAACATCTTCACACCTATGAACAATGAGCAGAGGTTGAGCTGGCAACAAGCAGCTATTCTCATTGCCCTGGAGGAGCTGGGCTGATTTGCAGTGTAATTAATATGCATCAGATCTAGAAACCTGAGATCAGGGTTTTGGCTTGCCTAGAAAATATCTTTCCCTGTTTCATTATTGCTCCCAAATGAAATTCTTCACAGCTGTAGAGAGTGTTTTTGCTACTGACAACATACCACCTCCTTTTTATTTCTTTATTTTTAAAGCTGTGTTTCCACTTTCCTACCTGGGGTTTGTTCACCAGCAGGAGGGAGGGACACGCACAAGTGCGCATCAGTGGCAGAGACGTTTAATGCAGGCAGGCGTTCTCTCCAAAACCACTGAGAAGAAGCCAGGAGGATCACGCCCACCTAAAAATAAAACATTAACATATGTACAGGCCTTTCTGAGCCTGAGTCACTGCTGGATACCAGATCTCTACAGACTTCTGCCCCGAGATGGTGCAAGAGTCTGCTGGGGAGCAGCCTTGCTTCCTGGCGCTATGGGAAAGGTGCAGCTTTTGCTGCTGCTCACAGATTTCCACCAAGATGAGATGCTGATGCTGCTCTGTGTGCTTTAACAGCTAACTGTGGGGCTGGTGCAGCTGCAAACAGGAGAACACAGACTTTTAGCCCATGTCAGGAAGTTTTGGGTGCTGTAGGACAGAGTGTGGAAACAAGAATTACGTCTGCAAGGGCATTTCTCTGCCTTGTGTTCCTTGCCTTGATGCCTGCTGGGCTCAGGACTGCTGTAGTTTGTATTCATTTCAGAGCGCCAAGTTGGCAAGAATGGTGGGCGGAAGGAGAGGCAGCGTGAAGGTTTGTCCTCCCACACCCTCTGCAGTAAATGGGTTCAGGGCTTGGTAAGTCACGCAGCAAACAAAACCCATGGGGCACAACCTGAGAAACTGAGGCATCAATTCTGGTTTGGATGTCCTGACCTTGCTCAGGTTAACTGCATTCCTGTTGCATACTGCTGCGTAGCTGAGCACAGCCGCCTCTGGGAAACGGACAGGTTGCCTGTCTGCGTTTCCCAGCATGGGGATCACAGGGATACTGCAGGTGGGGAGTGAGCTGTGCCTCGAGTCCAGAGCATGGGCCTGGAGCAGGCTTGACAGTGAGCAGCAGCAGCAGCGGGAGGTGTCGGTTAGCACGGGGCAGTGGTAGCAGATCGCTCCTATCCCCAGCCACAGGGGGATTTCAGTGGGCAGGGGTGGGGGCATGTCCAGCTGCTCCTGTTTAAGCACAAGGCTGGGAAGGCACTACTGAGAAGTTTGTGAGATACACATTTTGTTCAGGGATTATCCTGTAACAGCACTTGTAATAAAGCAGCAGCAAGGGCATTCAGCTGTGAGTGTTGACACACTGCTGTGTGAAGGGGGAGTGGAGGTGTGGGTGAAGGTGTTCGCTCCTCTTTCTCCCTGCTGGGGTAGCTTGAGCTGGATTCAGTGGCGGGGTGAGTGACTCCTGAGAAAAGTGGTGTTTGCTGCTCTCTGCTGGTTTCTGAGAGCATGTTGTACTCTCAGTGTTGCTGGCCCTCGGGTACACAGGAGCTGGGCAATGACTCACAATAAATTACACTTGGGCTCAGGAGCAGGTGATGGAGAGAAGCCTGAAGTCTGGCCCAGAAGCAGATAATAAAGAAAACGCATGGCCATTTCTGTCTCTGGGAGAGAGGGCAGCACCAAGCAGAGCTTACAGCAAGGGATGTTTAATAGCCTTTTTTCTTATTTCTGAATTAGACCAATTTACTAAACTGGCTCTGGTAGGAGCCTTGTCTGAGGAATGTGTTGCCCCATTGCCAAATCTGGCGCTCATATTGCACTAAAACATAGTTTCTGTTTTTTTTCACCAGCACCGGCAGCTGCTGAAGGACAGTTTCATGGTGGAGCTGGTTGAGGGGGCTCGCAAGCTGCGTCATGTCTTTCTTTTTACTGATCTGTTCCTGTGTGCCAAGCTCAAGAAGCAGATTGGAGGGTGAGGTTTTCCTTCTGGACTAGTCGCTTTGCACCTCAGCTTCAGCAGAGTCCTGTGTCTAGCCAGCAATTTTAGTTGAATATGAATACCCCATACCTGTGTAACCATAATCCACAAAATGTAGTTAGACAAGGGATGATCGGCAAGGTAGCACTTTCTATTCACTGAGACCTCGGCCTAGTCCTGATCCTTCAGGAGGAAAGGTTCACTCCTCCTGCCCTGAGCCCTCCTAGGAAAGTATGATGTGCTGCTGGTATTCTGGACAAATGCCGTTCATTTTTTTGCTTCCCCTCTCCTTTAATAGGTGACATTCTTCACTTTTGTTACTATGGTTATTAATTTTGCTTTGCAACTACAGCCAGTTAAGGGTTGTGCAGAAAAATGGAAAAGGTACAATAAGCAGATTGTGTCAACCCCAAAGTGCAGGTATACAAACAGCTCTGTTGACATTTTTCAGAAATGAGAGAAGAAGAACCTTTACCAACATACCTGCCTCAAACAGGATTTCTCTTCATTTGGTAAATGTTATGCTTGAGGAGACCCTTCTCATCTTCTTGCCCTCCTCAAGCAAAAAGTTTTCTCTGCCCCTTTTGAAGCAGAGGAATGAATGTTCAAAAGAGCGAGACATTCCCAAGAGTGGATGTTCCTGACAGTAGAGGTGGAAAAGGGAATAAATCACATGAAAGATAAAAGAATGAACTGGTTCTCTTGGTGAAATCACTGGAGAATGGCAGTTACAAGCTGTAGTTTCTCTTTCTGGTTGGATTACTCAGAGGTTTATACAAACTGGCTCACCTGCCCCATTTGGCCCTCCTAGCTCAGGTAGGAGTCACCTGGGTTTAGATTGCAGGTAGCAGCCAGGTCAGAGGCATGGCTTTTGAACTTTGCCTCTATGGAGGTTTCAAAGGGAGAGCGCAGGCCTGAAAGGGTTTGCAAAAGATCATTGGGGTTTCTTAGGTTGAAAAGAACTAATTAACAGAAGAAGCAGCTGTACTGGCTATTGGCCCTTCTAGGCTTTCTTGACAGGAAGCAGCCCTTTACCTGAGATTTTCCACATGGGAGTCACAGAGATGCCCACTTCTGTATCTTACGCACTATAGTGAGGAAGGACTTGTGGAAAGGGGGAGTGGGTGTTGCCAAACACCATTAATAGTAAAATGCTTGGACCTTCTATCTTTCAGAAAAAGCCAGCAATATGACTGCAAATGGTACATCCCGCTCACTGACCTTAGTTTCCAAATGGTGGATGAGTCTGAGGCAGTGCCCAATATCCCACTGGTACCTGATGAGGAACTGGATGCCATGAAGATCAAGATATCCCAGATCAAGAATGACATCCAGCGTGAAAAGGTAAAAGGAGTTGAGCACTCCATACCAAGTACAGACTCAGTGTCTCTGCTGAGATGAGGTGCTGATAGAAGCAGCGTTCCCAGAGTGGCACAGCACAGGGAGTCATGCTAAACCAGACTGTTCAGCAGAGGCTTGTGCTGCAGTGTTTTCAGTGTGTTTTCAGTGGCATCCAGATACTCTGCAGCCCATCGCTGCTTGTCCTAGTACATGGCTTGAATGACGGTATCCTGTGAGAAGACAGAAACAAAAAGACCCTGTTGTACCCAGTAGCTTCTCTACTTGTCTGGAAACGCCTGTGACTGCTATTCCTGAGCATCCATTTGGAGGGTGGGGCTCTTACGCCGCAGACATGAGAAGGACTGGGGGTGTGGCATGCCAATTTCTGTTAAATATGATCCTGCAAGTGCTTTTGGTCAGAAGGTTTTGGTCATGTACTTCTGAAATTTTGCAGGCTCAGTTATGCTTTTTCTGACTTCACCACTGTCAAAACACCAGCAAATACATGGAGAATATCAGTTATGTTGACTGGACAGTCTGACACAGATGTGCTGTCTCTGGCCCAGGCTTCTCTTTGCTTGCAAGACATGCATTCTTAGTGATGTTAGACTCCAAGCTTCCTGAAACCCAAAAAATAAATAAGAGTTTGAAAACTGAAAGCCTGCTGGTGTTTAGAACAGGATATGAATAACATTGCTTATATTGTGAAAAGACTATCCCCCGCGCTTCCAAAGAACATGCTTCTGCCTCTCTGCCTGGGCTGGCTTTCAGAGAGAGCTTCCTGGAAAAAGTAAGATAGGAGGAGCACCATGTGGAAGCCTCTTACACACATAAGGTCCAGGTGTCTAAGATAACACACTTCAGGGTACTAGTGCCAAACATACACCTGGCTGGGTTTGCAACTGGGTTTTGTCCAAGAAAAACCTTGGTTTTAGCTAATCGCTGTTGAAAGTCAGTGGGTGGTGAGTGGGAGAGAATTTTGGTAATAGAGTTCTGGGCATCTTCTAGAGAACATCCTTACAGTCTTCTTAGTTAAGGATGCGTATGGATGACCTGGCAGTGCTATGGCTGCCTGGTGACATGATGCTGCTTCAGCTGCTGCAACAGAAACTACAGGGTATAGCTAGGTGAGTGGCCATGCTCCTCTGCACCTTCATCTGGAGCAGCTGTACCTGGGGAACAGAGTCA
This sequence comes from Coracias cyanogaster, assembly GCA_033124195.1. Taxonomy (NCBI): domain Eukaryota; kingdom Metazoa; phylum Chordata; class Aves; order Coraciiformes; family Coraciidae; genus Coracias; species Coracias cyanogaster. The sequence continues at coordinate 39,729 of JAVSBS010010788.1, forward strand.
AGTCTGAGTGTAGAGCTATGCAGGTAACATCTTCCTGAGCAGCTGGGAGCCCTGTGGATCCTGTTGACAGCATTTCTCCTCCCTGAGGCTGTTTGCCTATTGGCAGAGGGAAGGGACTGTGGATCTTAAATATCCGTCAGTGTAAATGGGGACAGATGTTGGAGAATGACATGTTTCCTCTGTCTCCCTCTCTCCTCTACCCTTCAGAGGGCCAATAAAGGCAGCAAGGTCATTGAAAGGTTGAAAAAGAAGCTCTCAGAGCAGGAATCCCTGCTCCTGCTGATGTCTCCCAACATGGCCTTCCGGGTACACAATCGCAATGGCAAGGTGAGTGGCTCTTCTGGCTGCCCACAGTGTGCAAGGCAGAGGTCAAGGAGTGTGTGTGTTTGTATATGCTGTTACACAAGGAGGTCTTCATGCCCTCTATTATCTGGCACGGGAGCACTTTCCAAGCAGCAGACACCTAACCCTTGCTATGACGGCATCTTGTAAGGCTATGACTAGTTTGTATGCAACACTAGCATTTAGAAAATAACATTAAAAATCCATCTCATACCTCAGCACCTGCCCTGACACAGAGATAGGAGCAGCTCTCTTCACCTAAGACAAGGCTCTGCAGCAGCTGCCTTCTAGACTCCCCTTCAAGTTCAAGGCTTAGCACACCCAGGGCTGTCTCCTCAGGACTGCGGGCTGTACTTGGCCCCAGGGATGCTGAACGGTTGGGAACAATCTCCTTTAACTCAGTGTGCCAGAGGTATCCCTTGCTCTGGCAGTGCTGCAACCTGTTGCTGTGGCCTTTTCATGCGTGGGACACAGGATTCTCACAAGATCCTGTTACTACTTGGTGAGAATCCACAAGGTGGTCACTGCTTCCTCAGCTTGCATCAGTGTCTTGGCCTGTGCTGGAGCATTTTTAGTTTCCTGGTGCAACTGTTGTGAGGAATAGTCATGGCCCCGCGTGCTGCTGGGGATGCAGCTGCTGCTTGCAGGGTGGAGCTCTGTGAAAGCTCTTACTGCAGGAGTCCACGATAGTACCGCTGGCATGTTGCTGAGAAGACACAGTGCTAGAGTCCTGCCTGTCACTGACAAAGCTGTGACGCAGGGTAACTGGCAGAGCACCAGGACAGTCTATCCAGCAGTTTCCACTGGAGAAGGGTGGCAGGCAGGCAGGCTTGTTCTCAGTGGTCACTCAGACTAATGCATACCCTGTTGTCTTCTGTTCTCCTGGGTAGAGTTACACATTCCTCATTTCATCGGACTATGAAAGGGCAGAGTGGAGGGAGAACATCCGGGAGCAGCAGAAGAAATGTGAGTGTCCCTCAGCTGGGCAGTGGTACAAGTCCTGTGATCTTATTAGAGAGCAGGAGTCCAGAGGATGAGGTGTGGGGCAGGGTTCCCTGCAAAAAGAGAAATGTGCATTGAAATCCACGGTGCAACATGGATGTCTTCTGTCTCTGCACATCTGAGCCTGTGTGACTTGTTTGCAGCAACTTGTAGGGAATGTGTAGGAAGAGCATTTACTAAAGGGTGTGGAAAGGTTCTCCCGTTTACTCTGGAGATTGGAGCTCTGTGCTGTTCCAGGTAGAGGGGACAGCGGCACGCTTTTACCTGGCCCTGATCCAAAGAAACTTAGATACTTTTTTGGCAAGGGTGTTTTTTAAATTTGCAAGAAAATAAGAGCCCCCCTTGTTTGCTCTGAACCATCCTTTACTCCAGAGAGTAAATACGCCCTCAGTAGATCTGGGCTGCAGCAGCAGTGCAGACCTGAGCACCATGGTACTGTTGCTGAGCATTGCCCAGGGAGCAGCTATCCCATGTATGCCCAGAATGAGGGAGCATGTGTCCAGCTTCTGCTTTGAATTTTAATTCCTTCCTCTTTGAACCTCCTTGCCAGGCTTTAAAAGCTTCTCACTCACATCGGTGGAGCTCCAGATGCTGACAAACTCCTGTGTGAAGCTTCAGACGGTCCACAACATTCCCCTCACTATCAATAAGGAAGGTGAGACCTTTGGTGTATGCTTTCACGTGGTACAGCTGCAGTGAAAACCTACCCCTGCCTGCCTTTGTGCATTTCCCCTAGAACTGCTCCTACTGTTTCTTTTTGCTACCGGCTTCAACCTGGTGATGAGTTAGAAACTTAAAAGTTCTTGTAAAACAAAAGCTGAGACCATATGTACACAACTTCTGTAGTTGAGTTGAAGTAGATGATAGTGTGATAAAATAAGAGAGAGCAGCAGAATAAGAACGATCTGTCATCCCAGTGTTACTTGCTGCAACAATGCAACATAACCTCCAAATTATATGGCTACATATAAGTTAGTAAAATATTCCTGAACGTCTTCTAATATATACTAATTGACTAGAAAATGGTCTGTACATGCAGCCAGGGATTGGAGCACCTGTGGAGTCCTAACCTGGGACAGCTTTGAACTATGTCTGGGAATCCTCTGGAAGTACACTAGTTGGCCAAAATTGTGTCAGAGACCATCCTAAAATACTATTTCATTTGCTAGTATAGACATAGCCTCTGTATTTTACTTTTTCTCCTTTGAAATTCTTCCATGCTGTCTTGCTGGCCCTAGCAATGTCACTGTCAAAGCCATACATTGCCAGAAGGTGTTACAGGTGAAACCAACACAACCTGGAACTGTCTCCTCTTGCAGAAATAGCTAGATTACACGTGCCATCCTTTTAGGGACAGTTGACGCACTGCTGACAAACCTCTGTAATATCAATCTCATCACTCTGACTTTCACTCTTGGCTCCTCTGTGAATGTAACAAAATTTCTTGGCTCTTTTGTATAGATGATGAATCCCCAGGTCTCTACGGATTTCTAAATGTCATTGTCCACTCTGCCACAGGATTCAAGCAAAGTTCAAGTGAGTTGCAGTTCTGTAATGCACAGAGGTGTTGAGAGGGTTTAGATAATTCAGGTGCTGTGACAGCTGGGTGCGAGCTGGGATGATGGGGAGGAGGAGAGGTGATTTGAGGAACTGGAAATGAAATCAGGGCGTTGGTGTAAATGTAGGGCAATGCAATTTTTTAATGCTGCTATTAACTCTTAGATCATGATCAAGGATCAAGCATGCATCATTAATTTGTAGTCCTAGTCTGTTGGCATTTTTTTAAGCAGTATTTGCTAATCGCCCAATAGTTTTAGACACAAGTCAGCCCTTATCCTGAATTCTTTCAACTGTATTTTGTTTTGCAATGAAAGAATGGGAAAAATTCTCTGACCCCAGAATTTTTGGTGTGGAGAAAGAGGTGTTAAAATTCAGGGGAGTGATTTGACAGAAGGATCAAAAAAGGTAAAAAAATAGAGTGAAGTGGACACCTGTAGAAATAAACATGCTTCTGAGCCATTGAGGAGGGTAATCCAGGGAAAGCTGCAAAGCTTAGGAGTCGTGTGGTGGGGGATACTGTTGGTATCTAAGCTGTGTGTGCAGGAAAGGAGGGAGCTGGGTGTGCGTGTTTTCTGTTAGCCTTCCTCCTGCTGAGCCACTGGCTTCCCAGAAGCTGGCTAACACCACTTAGAACAGAACTTGCAAACAGAGGCAATGTCCACAGCTCATCACTAGCTCTTCCAAAGCACCAGGTGCCACACAATTAACAACTTTGTGAAGATAATGAGTTTTTGATGGCTGACCCCTAACCTACTCTTTCAGGGATATGATACTGATGCTGTTCTCCCTGAAATTGGTTCTGATGTGTTGATGAGATCCAATACGTACCCGGGGAAGTTCATTTCTCATTGGTGTACACCACCTGCTCATGGTGGATTGATTTGGGAAATCCTGGATAAGAGCATACACCTGATTCTTGATAGAGGTGAAGGGCTTGTCTGTGCTGAGGCCATTTATACAGTGGTGCTGGTACTTCAGCTTCATAAAGGTGACTCTGCTGGTCCAGATGATGAGATTCGTGCTGGTACTAATACAAAGAAGATGCAAATGAAGTAATGAATGCAAGTTAGGAGATTCCAGAAATTTTTAAAAAGTTTCTTCCCCTGTCTCCCCTCCTCAGATTTGTACTGCACATTAGAGGTGGATTCTTTTGGGTATTTTGTGAACAAGGCTAAAACTAGAGTTTACAGAGACACCACAGAGCCCAACTGGAATGAGGTAGGTTGGATTTTTCGTAATGTGACTTGTTCCATGTGCCAAACATGAATGCACGATGAGCAGAAAACCTGCAAATGAAAGATCTTGCTGCACGCGCAGCACTTGTGCTGCATATGCTGCCTCTCAGCAAACACTTCTGTGCCAGGTTCATTTGGTTGTCAGGGCTTGCAAAAGATTTTCTCTTGGATTAGCTATCGTTAAACATTTCAGTACGAAGGAGTCTTGTCCAATGTTTCATCATTTAAACAGATGCATGTTTGATTATTTTTTTTTTTAGAGACAAGTGAAAATATATTGAAGAAGGAGGTGGGTATGTTTATTTGTTGTGAGGGGGAAGAGTTAGCTGTAGATACTTCGCCTGTTTACAGCCAACTCAAACCTGCTGGGGAGCAAAATAAATACAAGGATGGTGGGTGAGTTTGTTTCTTTAAATGATGCTTTGCTGAAAATCAGTGAAACCTAAGGAGTCAACCATCTCTGATTTGACCACCTGATATACACAAAATACAATTTTTGGTTTATTTCTAGGGAAGGGGTTTTGATCAGTCCTGAAGTGCTCCCTCCTGGTGGGTTTTAAGGAGACTCTATTGATTATTAAGAGACTGGTGTCCTGCTGTGATGTATTAACTGCTCTTTCCTTTCCTGGTGCCCTGCAGGAGTTTGAGATTGAGCTGGAAGGCTCACAAACCCTCCGGATTCTGTGCTATGAGAAGTGCTACAACAAAACCAAGCTCACCAAAGAGGACGGCGAGAGCACAGATCGCATAATGGGGAAAGGACAGATCCAGGTAAGACTGTGCTTAATTCACTCTGCTACCTTTACTGCAAAACACAACAGGGCTTTGGAATGCTGCAGTGCATCAGTGAGGATTTTTTTTTTTGCCTTCTGACTGTCTCAGCATTGGAGATTTTTCTCCCGATAGTGGGGTATGCAGTGTGATTCACAGGCACTGTTTTCCCCCTTGCCTTGCTCTCTATGCCTACTTCAGTACCCTTATGGAATAGATGGATTTTCATGAAAACTTACATTTTGATCTCTAATTTGCCTGTTAACTTCAAACCTTGCCGCACAGTGCATAGGAACTGCAGTGTCCCTGAGCCCTTGGCACTGTTGAGGATGCTCCGTTTGTGACGAGAGGAAACGATGAATATACTATCCCTCTGTAAATCACATGGGAAAAATGCTATGTTCTGTTTGTGCGGGAGGTTGATTGATGTGATAGCAAGGCCTTGGAAGACAGGCTTATTGTCCTGATAACTGCCATGTCCAGAGTATAGTGTCCATGACAGCAGGCTTCCTCTGAGAGATTTGGCCTGGGACACTTTGTCTATGCAGCAAATTTGTAATACAGTAGGGGAGGTGATGAGGTGATTGCAAACAGATGCTGCTCTGGGGAGCTGCTGTGTGGTAAAGCACTAAGGCTCCAGGTAGCAGGAAGGAGGCCATCAGTGGAGGATGACATCGCGAACACATTCCCCCTCTTCTTCCAGCTTTGTTGCACTGTCTGTCCACAGCTTTAGGAGGGTGTTTAAATGCTTGCTCTGAGGACATATTATTTTACTGGACTGGCTGTTGTACAGAGCAGAGAACCTGCCCAGATACTGTTTTCTTTCTGGCACCCTTTAAAATACCCCCAGTTCTCCATTTACATTTGACTCTTCATCACTCCCTGGATGTTAGATTTCTCCAACATTCGAGTGATGGTCACACAGGCCAAGGCCGTTTGTGGGATTTCAGAAGCAGCTCTGAGGGATGGCAGTCTGCAGGATCATGGCTCACCTTTACTCTAGAAGGGTCTGTTGTCTAAGTGAGTTTCATCAGGCCTGCTCCTTTCCCTCCCTCCTCACAGCCCTGAGGCAGCCGTGCTGTTTTCAGGGAAAGCTTTTATCACCAAACCCATGGTGGGCGGTTGGAAGAACTTGCGTGCAAATCAATAAATGCTGGTACCGGGTGCCTCCTGTGTATGTCTCTCAGGCGAACCAGAAATCTGAACGTCCCTTCTGCTAACAAAAGCTTATTTGCCATGGAGCTGAGCAACTACAAAAGAGCAAGTTTTCAGCCCTGAAATGCCCTGGAGATTTGTGTGCTCATATTGGAGAACCCTGAAATCACTGACCCTATAAATTCTTCAAATATTTTACATAGAAAGATTAAACAATGAATAAAATATTTTAAACTGTGGGCTTTTTTTTTTTTCACAAGAGTGGGCATTTTTATGCACAGCACTCATACATTCTGTTAAAACATTTTATATTAAATTAATAAGGAAAAATACTCTTTGGTGATATGTGAATGTTAATTGCATCTTGATTCTTTTAGAGAAACCTAACCAGTGGGAAGTAAAAACCAAACAAACTGAAACACCAACAATACCACCACCACCACCAACAAAATGAACAAAGCCAATAAAAATGTTTCTTATTAATTTGCAAAAATTGCATTCTGTTGTATTGTAAAAGGCAAATGCAGAAGCTCTCTTGCTTTCAGTAAATCCCCCTTGCAATTTTTAAGGAAACTTGGTGAACTCTCAAAACATCCTCTTAATTCTCCATGATTTCTGTCCCATCACACAACTCTTTAGCCCTATTGAATAATTGCAAAGAGCCATAAGAGTCATGGAAGAATTTGGGTTTATAAGAATTATTAAAGGTTTTTATTTGGGTTTAGTTTTATTTTTAATGCAAACACCATTTCTCTATTAAGAACTCATAACAATGCAACAACAAACTCAAAATACAGCCTGTGGCTGAACGTTAGCCATGTTAGTGCTGTCAGCATCTTTTCCGGTCACTGCTTTTATAGTCATTTTATTTCAGGATTTTCTCAGGTGCTTTTACATAAAATTTTGTTTACTTTAGAGTTGCTAGTGTATCTAGGGCTTTCTGTTTTGTTGGTTTTGTTGTGTTGTCATTATTCAGCCAAAGTATGTCATGTGTAAAGACAAGGTCTGTGAAGCTGGATGAGGTTTTTTTTTCTCCTGAATTCCCTTTAGTTAGCTCTGGAAACATCAAGAGTCGTGTCTGCATCCTCCCGCTGATAAAAACAGGGCCATTTCTGTGCTGGCTGCATGGCAGTGTATTGTTAAGCCGTGTATTCTTGTAAATCTGTAACTTCCCACTACTGGGATTTCTGACTCACAAATTCACTGAGCCGCAGTGATGAAGACAATGCATCAAGGAGACGAGGGCTATTTTGGCTGTGAAATGTTTATTAAATCTCTCCGTTACATAACGGCACTGGAGGAAGGAAGACTGGAAATTGGTCCATGTGGTCAGAAGCTTCCAGGAATGGGCAGCAATTTTAATAGCTCCCATTGCTCGTATTTTGTTTTCCTATGGAATATTTTATTTACCTGTTTTTATAGCCACAAGCAAGAGCTTTGTTACTTGCCAACCTGCAAGCTTTCACCCTGAAAAATAAAACCACAAGGTTTTAACATGGGAGAACCTCCTGTAAGTCTAGAAGTGGAGTCCTCATCAGACCGTCTGGGAGGGGCAGGACTGGATGTGCAGTGTCTGACTAGCTGGCATGCGTGGCTGGGGGCTTCTGTTACATCTCAGGCATGAGAAATACAGGGAGAAGGTGCCATTCATGGGTACACTGTGAAACTGAAATTACTGGGGGGCTTGGGGAAGGAAGAAATGGACATCATCTTGTAGGAGGAGACATAGTTCAGTTGTAAGCATTGGCTCCTCTCATTTTGAACTCTCTTTTTTTTTTTCCTTTCTGTCGTTACCTTGCAATCCATCTTTGGCATTTGGGAAGCTGGCCCTTTTGCTCTTTGACTTTTGCACTTCATGTGGCAGGCGTGTCCATGTATTTTGAGTGTAGCAGCCTTTTGTTTAGTCCTGAGACTCTGCATCTAAGTGGGCACATGTATCAGCAACACTGGCCTCTGCCTCGTGAGCAGACTGCATGAGAAAACTGATACTCCATCCTGTGATCCATCTCCTCCAGTTGGTGCCTCCTAGAAATGCTGTTTTCTTTGTTGGTGTTTTTTTTTCTGGATGATCAGCTCAGGAAAACCATTTCCTTCTCTCTCACAGCAGTGCTGGAAAATCAGAGAGGATATGACCTTAGATCAGTCATTCTGTGGTAGCAGCGCGACACCGTTCCTCTGTTGCCATGCAAAACAATCACTCTTATCTGCTTAATTATCTGGGACGTCTCATAGCAGAGCACATGGCTATTTCAGACATCGAAGTTGTTTTCCATGTAAAGCGGATTGTCATGCTGCACCTCCCAAGTGTCAACTCAGAAAACCTTTTACACACTTGAGTTCATTTAAACAGTTTGCTCAAGCAGAACAGTATCCCAGCAATGAAAACAGGGGGGAAATGAAGAAGGCAATGGGTCATGTCTAAGGGCTGATGGAGGGAAAGATTAACATGTAAGGGGGGAGCTTTGAGAGGAATGGGGTTATGGCTGGACTGGGAGTTTCTAGCAGCAGTGAGACTCTGACAACATGTATGTCACATCGGTTACAAATAAAAATTGATGGAGTGTAAAGTTGCCAGGGGGATTTAATAAAGGGAGGAAGTAATGTGAATATGTAGTATAAAACACACTAACCTTAAGATTGCCTCAATCCTTGCTCACAGACATTTAATTTCTACTGATGCTTCTTTGGTTTTCCGTCTTTCTGTATATTTTCTTTTCTCTTTGGGGGATTGGGGGCGGCAGTGCCACACCATAGAGCATGCCTTGCATTTGCCATTGTCCAGTATCCTCAGTTTGCCTTTTTCCCAGGTTCTCACCACTGTGTCTGGACACTCAGCCTCTACTGACTGCTGTACACTAATTTTCTCTCTTAATTCAGCGCTAACCTGCATTGAAGGCCAGACACTTGCCCTCGGAAATCCCTGTGGTGCTGAGCTGCTTTGTTCTGTTGTGTTTTGTGAGGATGCAGAGGCATTTACTTGATTGGTTAGTGAATTTTGGGCTGTAGCTTGCCACTTCAGATGCCAAAGAACAGGCCAACAGGCCACAAGGGGACTGGAGGTGCTGGGGGAGTAAAGACAAACAGGTTTGTTTGTATTTTTCTTGTGCAGCATGTGCTTTTGGTGGGGACTGTGCAAACAAGTCTGTGAGATACAGTCCTTGAGGGTTCAGCAGGTCTGGCCTATTTGCATAGGTCATGGAAACAACACAGTTTTTCAGTTTCCGTGGAGATGGGACAGGTCCTTTTGTCACTCAAACCAAACAATTGTTTGAAAGAAATGTTGAGAGGTGCAGTAGATTTCACTGGCCAGTTAATGCAGAGGTGGCCATTTCGCAGTGCCTCCCCATGCTTGGGTTGGCAGAACGAGCGCTGTGCGCGCGCTCGCTCGCTCGGAGCAGCCTTCTTTTGGCATGCTGTCTGTAGATGGCATTCTTCTGCTCAGTGTTCCTTCTTCCAGGTCACTGATCTCCAAATCAGGCCAGAAGACAGCATGGCCTCATTTGTCACAGGCTTTCTATGCTGGAGCATCACACTTGCTAACTCTCTTTGTCTTCAGTCTGCTTTGTAACCTGTCTGTTCCAGCTGCCCTTCCCTGGGTGGCTCTTGCTGGCCCTACAAGGTCAGTCAGCCGTAGGGTCCAGGACTGAAGGGTTGCTCAAAGTCTAAATGACATTCTTAGTTTCCTGTCGACTCTGTTATTTCCTACTGTGACTTTATCAGACTTGTTAGACCCTATCTTCCTGTCTCACTCAGTGTTGCTGAGAGCTTATTCAAGCTTTGCTTTTTTATTAGCTTCTATCATTTTGTTTTATTATTTAAAAAGCACCTTGGGGGGAGTGTTTTGGTTTTTTTAATTGCTGCTGTTACTGCGAGTGATTTATGGAGGGTCAGGTGGGGTCAGACAGACCATCTCCCTGGTGCCTCTTCTCCCCAGCTGTCTCCACTCAACACAAGCTGTTCTCCAGCAGGAGTCAAGCAGCAGGTGGGGAGCACAGGGGTCCTGCCAGCCCCACAGCCCAGGTCAGAAATAAGGGAGCAAGAGGTAGCAGCAGGTACACTTGCACCCCTAGCTCAGCTCCAGTGCTTACCCAGCAAGGAGGAGTCTCTGTGAGCTCTCAGCTCCAGCAAGTGACTTTTGCTAGTCCTTCAAAGGCATATCATATTCAGTCTTAAGACGCAGTAGGACTTTGTTTAGTTTCTACTTTTTAATAGCTATTTACTTGTTTTCACATTGTACAGTGGTAGGAGTTCCCTGGTCATCACTGAGACATAACCCGTAATAGCTGTTAGTGTAAATAAACTGTTGGACTCTTTAACTTTTTTTTTGGCAAATATTCAAAACCCTCTTTCCCCTTCAGTCTTAAGCAGTCTGTCCCTGCTATAAATAATACACTCTGAGTGATGCCATTCTAAAAGCATATGGAAAACTGCTTCTGAGCTGGAGGATTGGCTGTGGCTGTGTCTATCAGCAGAGCCATTTTGGCATCTTAATGAGAAGACTATTGAGGCAGCTGGAGATGAAGCTTTCAGGAATACTGAGCATAGTTGTTCTTCATAGGAAACCAGACACTTGAGAAATGGTTTCCTCTTGATTCTGGGAAAGAATGCAGTTGTTGAAAGAACCCAAACTTCAGCACGGAAATTCAGGGAAGAACAGCCTAGATTCTGGCCAACATGTAGGGCTGTTAGCCAGCCACACAGGCGGGGGCGGATCTGTTCTGCTGAGTTATAAGCAAACCCTCTTGGCAAGGAGTCTGTTATTCGGGTTTGCTGAAGCACTGAAGCTAAGTACCGTTGGTCTCCTGGACCTTTGTGCAGTCCCAAAATGTGGGAGCTACTGGTTACTGACTATTCCTTACAAGGGGTCTTCAGGAGTTTCTGCCAGAGTTGCACCTACAAGAACCGGTCCAATTCGACAGGAAACCATGTGTGTGCTGGCAGCATCCCTCTGTGGGCTCACGTCCGTAACAAAGTGCGCAGAGATAAGGTTGGCCTGACTTGCTTGTCTGTTGCTTCTTGGTGTCTCCGCAATGTGAGCAAATGGAGAAATTTTTCTCTTTGCTGGTTATCTTTTTTGGGGAGCGGGGAAGGGTGTGGGGGGACTTATCTTGGTAGCTGTCAGCAGCATTGGGATAGTTCGTCGATAACTTCAAAGACAGTGCGAGCATGATTGCACTGGAGATCTCCCAGAATGTACTGCAGCTGCCATTGCTTCACCAGTTACCTCTGCTTGTGCGTGGGGTTCTGCGAGAGGGAGGAGCTGTGCTGCAGAACAGCTCTAGTTACTGCGTGTGTTTTTGTTTGCGGACAACAGTAAACTCAAAACACGGGGTCTAATGCAGTTGTCCCCTTCCAGTCTTACTGCGTCTCAGTGTTCAAGAGGCGAGTGTTAGAAGGCCATCTCAGGAGGCACCCAAGTCTGCTTGCCTTGGCTGGTTCTGGGTGCTGATAGAAGTCCAGCTCTTTTCTCTCGCCACTCTAGCTTGAGCTGAGTGCCACTCCTTGGCTGTTCAGATGTGTTGGGACTCTCCCAGACTGTACTGGAATTGCTGGGTGATGTTTGACTACTAGAGTCAGCTTCTCCCCAGCCTCACAACGGGCCACTCGAAAGAGATCAAGCAAAGCTGAAAATGGGAGATCGGGGCTTTGCTTCAGAGCCTGTTTCTGCTTGATGAATTCTTGTAATACCAGGGCCAGGGGTTCTTGCCCCCATGCTCAAGTTGAAATGAAAAGGAATAGGCAGGTTAAAGTAGGACAACCTTCCATGATTTCTGGGCCGATTTTCTCCATTTCCCCTCTGTCAAATCATGATAGAGATTTGGGTTTTTTAAAAGTTACTTGTCTCTGTATGGATCACTTAATATTTCTCTTCCTTATTCTCACTGTTAGGGTCATTATGTCTTTTGAATTCAGTGGAACATAGTCCTTCTTGGAAGCTATTAGCTTCATAGCCAAGAGCTATGAAGTTCTCCAGCCTGGCTTTTCATTTCAGTGCAGTAATTTCACACTCCTCCGAACTCTTCTATGTCTATAAAGCTACAGAGGGAGAGTTTCCTTTATTTCAAATCAGTTGTTTCAGAAATCTCTCCTCCCCTTTTCCGACTCCCAGCCCTGTGGGATGGGACCGATTTGGCCATCTGTTAATGTGCCTGTTGTGCTACAGCAATGAATGCAGTCTCGCTGTGAAAGCGGAGGTTATCGGCTTTCAAACATTGATTTTGTTCGCTGAGGTTGCCTTTGCTGTTGAGCAGACACTGTGCGCATGTTGCTGGATTTTCTATGTCTCTGAGTCCCTATCAGCCCTGTTTAGAGAACTGCATGCTGTCCTGAAACCTAGGAAACCTTAGAATGTGTGTTTTCCTATGGAAAAGAAATAATGTGTTAAAAGTGGTAGTGCTCTGCTCTCTTAGGAGAAGCCTTTCAGGCTAGCAGATTTCCCTGAAGTCTGTTCCTAGCTCATGGGTAACTTCTGTGTCTTTCAGCTGGACCCACAGGTGCTGCAGGACAAAGATTGGCAACGCACGGTCATCTCAATGAATGGAGTAAGTATGGAAAACAGAACGTAGCCCTGCTTCTGTACCTCTGATGTGTTTTTTCTCTTTGCTATTCTTTGCAGCATAGAAAAAAAAAAAAGAAAGAAAAGAAGAAAAGTATTTGAAAACTAACAGCTGTTCTCTTTCATTCAGGTTGAGGTGAAGCTGTCGGTGAAGTTTACCAGTCGGGAGTTTAGCCTGAAAAGGATGCCGTCCCGGAAGCAGACGGGGGTTTTTGGGGTCAAGATCGCTATAGTCACCAAGTGAGCTGATGGGTCATGCTTCGTCCTATTGTTTTTCAGAAAGCCAACTGGCCAGTGGGGTGCGTGTGTCTGTGCCCCACTGAGGGGTTTGTTGGTCCAGCCTGCCCCACTTGGGTAGCAGTGTAGATGGCTGTGGCTGCAGAAGGGAGATGCTGTTCATTCCCTGAGCTTCATGTTTTGCAGGGGAAAAAAACCAGTGTGCACACAGGCTTTGAAACCCAGGGTGTTTACTTAGAGCACATCACTCTTCTGAGTTCTGGAAGCACCCCTTGCCTCTTTCCTCTGTAGTTAGCTGACTGGGTCACAAATTTCCAGAGCCATGGAACAGTGATGTTTCCTTTCCATAATCGGAAATGTTCAAGTTCTTTGGATCCTGTTGTATTTTTTTAACCCCTGATCTTTTGTCATGAATCGTTTGCCAGAAGAAACCTGTTTGTTCTGGTAGATAGTTTGGCAAGTGTGGCATTTCCTCTCTATGGAATTGCATTAACTGGAAGGGAAGAGTGTTGCCATCTATATGAGGACTGTGTGGGAATGCTCTGATTACCTGTGCAGAGCTGCAGACTCTAGGGGCGCTGGGACCCGGCCAGAAGCTCAAGTGCTCAGAGCAGCTGCAGAACAGCCAAAGCCAGGCTGAGACAGTCAGAAAATCCTCTCTGGTTTTAAAAGTATTTTTTTTAGCTTGGTCCTGATTGCCTGCTCAGACTTTCTGCCACCCCATCTTCCAGAAGAGGTTTGCACAGCAGAGTGGTGGGGTGATTTCAGCCAGCCCAGCTGGCTGGGGTAACAAGCATTGGGAGCATGGGTTGTACTGAACTCCTCTGTCTGGCTTTCTTCAGGAGAGAGAGATCGAAGGTGCCTTACATAGTGCGCCAGTGTGTGGAGGAGATAGAGCGGCGCGGAATGGAGGAGGTGGGCATCTACCGTGTCTCTGGGGTGGCAACCGATATCCAAGCTTTGAAAGCTGCCTTTGATGTCAGTAAGTATTTTGGCCTGATGTTTTCCTTTGCACTGGGAGAACCTGCATGAGCTCTCTGTCAGGTGGCTGTGCTATTTTTAATCTTGTGTTCCCCAAGAAGCGTTAAGAGCTAGCGATTCTTGCACAAGGAGAATCACTTTAACCCTGGCCGCATGATTTATTAATATTCTTCAGCTACAGATATAACCCAAGACCTACAATGAGATGGATCCTTGTACCATTATTCTTCCCAGCAGACATGAAATGGTGGGTTTGCCTGCCCTGCCAAATCTTTCTAAATGGCAGACACCTTCCTCAGGGGAAGCAGCCGCAATCAGAAGCTGTAATTTCCTCACTGTTGTGAGGTCTCCAAATTAATACAAGTCCTTGAAATTAAGAATGTTTTGTGAAAGGAGGCCAGCAAAACAAATGTTCTAAGGTTGAGTAGGAAGGGTGTTTACAAAACTGGAGTTGGTTGGTCTGGGCTTCTCCGAGTTCTCTTCTTAACTCTGTCTAGATTGATGTGCGCAGATTGTGAAATTAGGTCATTTTGACCAACCTTTGCAAAGCTTTCTTTGATCTTAAGCAGAAAAGGACTCTTTACTGGTGCTGCATTTAAAAGGATGTAATGTATGTCCCAAAAGGCGTCCAGGATCAGGCAGATGAAACCCCTCCAAATTGCTGAGGTACAAAAAGTGAAATTCTGCCCTACTTCCAGTTTCCACATAATGGTCCAAGGACTGCTCAAGCCACACTTGAGCTCCCTTTTTGATGCAAACATTCATGAGACGTGCCAGGTGCCCACATTTACCCTCCTTGCACTTTTTCTTCACTTACTTTGTGAAATTTCTTCTTCCTCCTATTTTCTTTTCAATCTCCCTAAGCTACCAAAACCACTGATTTCTGAATCTTCACTAGTGCAAGTGTTTCATGTTTTGAAAAACAACTTTTTTCATTTATATTAAATGCGGCTTTACACTGAGCTTTATGAAACCAGCAGCGGCTCTGCTGGTCGGACTGTTTGCTTTACGGAAAGGGGGTGGTTTTGTTGTTCTTAGTAGTTACAGAACTGAAATGTGAGCCCTGAATTGCCTGTGTACTTTAGCTACACTCAGCAGGGAGTTAGACAGCCTCAGTCTCTTATTCTAAGCTGTTGGAGGCAGGGAATTGGACTAACAACTGTTGTCACTAACAAAAGTTGAAATGCCTATACATACAGTCAAGCGGGGCTTGTTCCAGCTCAGGCTGAGGTCGCTGGCACAGCGTAACTAACCCTGGGTAGTGTGAGGTTCCCTCTGCTTGATTTAAAGCTATAAATTGTTTGCAGTTATTTGTGCAGCACTTCTCAGTTGTCAGAACATACCTCATTTAATCTGGAGAAATGTAAACAGGAAACTTCTCAGCTATTTGGGCAAAGACAAAGGATAAACAAAGAGAGCCAAAGCAAGAAACAGAATGAATGCAAGGCCAGCAGCTTCTTCACCCTGCTTCTCCTCTTCTGTCTGTCAGATAACAAAGACGTGTCAGTGATGATGAGCGAGATGGATGTGAACGCCATTGCAGGCACCTTGAAACTGTACTTCCGGGAGCTGCCTGAACCCCTCTTCACAGACGAGCTGTACCCCAACTTTGCTGAGGGCATTGGTGAGTAGTAGCAGAAATAACCCATGATAACGAACTCTTCTGTAGGAGGCTGCTCCTGAAGCAATACAAACCCCATATTGATAGCGTTGGACAGAAGCCTGGAATATGTTAGGGAAGTGAAATGGAGCCCACACATGAGCATTGGAATGACATCATCTTCCGATGAGCTTCAATTGCTGTGCTTTTTTTGAAGTTGAAAATGTCCAGGTTTCTGAAGGACAGGTGAAGAACAGAATAGCAGCCTACTTGTAGAGGCTGTGCACAGGCTGTTAGCCCCACACACTTGAATTGCTTGAGAGAAAAGGATTCTCTCCATGTCTGTGAAGTAAAGGAAGGAGATCCTGGGTGGCACGGATGTGCAGCTTTGACTTTCCAACCTGTGATATAATTACAGTCCATTCAGGACCATCCATGTTAGTTGGTTTGGGCACTTACACACTCAGTCAAATCCTCGTTCACTGCCTCTGGTGATGTTTTGTTATCTTCTGTCTTGTAGCACTTTCAGATCCTGTTGCCAAGGAAAGCTGTATGTTGAATCTATTGTTATCACTTCCAGAACCCAACCTTGTGACATTCCTTTTCCTTTTGGACCATTTAAAAAGGTAATTTGTGGATCCTTTAGACATGTATTTAATCTGTAAAATATCCTTATTTTGAAGAGTGGAGCATTTCCTTGAATTTGTGCTGGGTCACACAAATGGAGCAGCATGTGCTGTGAATGCTCATCAGATAACTATTGTCTCATCCTCACTTAGTGAGGCACTACATCCTGAATTCCATTCCCACTCTGAAAAGATTAGAACTGGAGGAAAGGGGTAACAAAAATCTCAGGGCTTATCTAGTGCAATTGAAAATTCATGCAGCAATATCACTGCAAAACTGCACCTGCATCTGGATACAAAGATCAGGAAAGGTTTTACTACAAATTGTGATGCCCTGCCTGTGTTTAAGGACTTGAGCCCTGTCTCAAAAGGTGTCTGCAATCTAATGTGATATAATTTTTTAAAATTCCTGCACTCTTGCTAACTGGAGTTGTCAGTTCCTTGGTTAGACTAGTCATTCTGATCCCGTCTATGCCTTTGTAACATGGTTGTAACTACGAAAAATTATTTCCATGCTTTTGATACTAATGCAATAAAGGTGCTTAATACATGCACAATGTGTTAATTTACATACCTATTTTGTACATACCGGAGACTGTCACGGGAGAGATGAAAGATAATTTTGTGAGTGAGGTTCTGGATTAAAATCCAGGAAATCTGGGTTTTACTTGTGTGTCTGCTGCAGCCTGTTCTGCCCTTGGGTAAATTTTTTAACCTTTGTGCCTCAGTTTCTCATTTATGAAACTGGGATGAAAAACATTCCTTTACTGCTGTCCCACTCGTGCCTGTCCAGACAGTAAGCAGCAGTCTCCTTCCCAAGTTGAAGCTGTGTCTGGAGTGCCTGGAGACTGTGGGTGTCAGATCAAGGTATTTGCTCATACAAAACATTCATTTAGGCATATAATGAGAGTGTTTTTTTGAATGTTGTTTTTTACAAAAGGAATAGATGTGTTTTCTCCCTTCAGGACACTTCCAAACTCAGATATTTATCAAGATCTGCCTTTTTCATGGTTTCTTCTCCCAGGGTTGCTGAGAGGGAAAGTGTTAACAAGATGTCCCTGCACAATCTCGCAACTGTCTTTGGACCAACGCTGCTCAGACCTTCAGAGAAGGACAGCAAAATCCCTGCTAACCCAACCCAGCCTATCACAATGACCGACAGCTGGTCACTAGAAGTCATGTCCCAGGTAAAATCCTCAATGTGCTGTTCAATCTTGTGAAAACGACATGTGGAGAACTGCATTCCTCTGGCAAGGCCTGGTTCAGCCATCCTGCTGTGCTTTCAGGACAATGTTTTTGAGAAACGTAAACAACTGTCACCCCTAGACAGACATTTTAGGCCGTTTGTAGAACAGTGTTTCTTCAGGCAGCTCAGTTTGCATCTGTACCAATACAGCGTTTCATGAAAAAATGGCAGCACGCGCACAATCCTGCCTCTTCCGTGTTTGTGCACAAGGAGGTTTTTTGAGGGCCGTCCACAGTGGCTTTTTGTGCTGCTCTTCCACACATAAGCCACTTTCACTGATGCACAGCAAAACTCTCTGCTAAGTTCAGGTTTCATTGGCCACTGCTGCCTTTTAAAGGCAACGCAGAGAATTCGAACACAGAGGCTGTGTTAACTGGTCCGGCTGGTTTGTACATCGGATTTTCTCAGTGCTGTGAACACCAACCCCATTTTTATACCCTGGAAGCTGAAAAGAGTGCTTCTGGAGCACCACAGGTTTTAATATTCCTGCTGTTATACACTGTATTGAAACAAATACGTAACTGCAAGATGTTCCTGTAGAGAGAGCCGTAGGCATATCTGCCAGCTGTTAAATAGCCAGGATGAGGATGAGCTAACAGAGCTTTATTGTTACCTCTTTCTTTTCCAGGTTCAAGTTCTTCTGTACTTCCTGCAGCTAGAGACTATCCCTACCCCAGACAGCAAGAGGCAAAGCATTCTCTTTTCCACAGAGGTGTAGGTGCCTGTGACACCAGCAGGACACAAAAAACTGCTCTTGGCATAAATCTGCCACACCTGAGAAGGAGACTGGTGTTCCCTGAGATGTTACCGGCCTGTTCCCATCCTGTGCAGTGCCAGCCCTCCGTGCTTCTGCTGTTTGTTAACCAGAGACAAGCTGAAGAGAAAGGAGAATAAATCTCTACTTTTGATTGGTAGGACCAGAACTGAGCTGGAGATGGAGCTGTGCAGAATCTCCACTAGAAGGAGCAATAGACACTTGAACAAATGCACCACAGAGTGTGGCTATTATTCTTGTTGGGAATGTGACAGAAGGTATTCCTCATTTTATGGATTTAATTTATCATAAAGAAACTTCAAGATTTCTACTGGACCACTTGATAGGGTACCCCTTTTTGGGTGAGGGGGAGTTAAAGGATATATCACAATTGTGTCTTTAATAACTGCTGTTTTTAAAGTACTGTTCTAGGCCACAAAAATAACATTGCTTTGCAAGAGGAGAGGAAAAGGGAAGGGTCTGGGGCCTAAGATTCCCTCCTCAGAAATTCAAGTCTTGATTTGAACGGGTTCAAAAGAAAGGAAACAGTTTTACGTACAGCTAGAACTGTTGGCTTGTTTGGAGTTTTCTTTTGTTGGGTTTTTTGGTTGGGGTTTTTTTTTGGTCTCACCCAGCCCTTCCCTTTCAAAAGTCTATCCAGCTTGAGGGAAGGAGATGCCCTGCTCCTGCCTATGCTGCACTTCCGATGGGTTTTTTGGGTTCAGGGAGCCAGACCCAATAATGTTACACTGTAAATACATAGAGCAAGTTAAAGAGAGGCCAGGAGGATTAGAGTCATGATTCTTTTGATGATCTGTTGTTTGCACATAAAAGCAGGGGTGATATTATCCAGGCAGGACTGCCCACCAAACTTAATGGAAACTAATTGGGAAGATTGTTAATTTCCAACACTCCCAAGAAAAGATGTTACCACTGCAAAAAGAATTGAAGTATTTGTGGACAAAAAAAAAAAAAAAAAATCATTGGCTATCAGTTTGGCTGGCTGCTTACTCCAAACTTCTATCAGAACATCTTTTTTGATACTTGAAATTTTGGAGGCTCTGTACGTTGCTTATATGAGCCTCTTTCTGATAGATACAAATATTTCCATCAAATGTGTCAGAATGTACTTTATGGACAATCTAGCAAGTAGCATGCCTTGTGTGTTCTCCAGAAATTCCAACTCTGTTCTAAATAAGAGAAGTGAAAAAATTTCTGAGGAACTACACACAGCAGTATAAAAGGTCTAGCCAAGAACCAACTTCGTTTTTCCCTGCCCAAAGCAGTTAAAGCCCCAGGGGTGACACAGGCATACGGGGCAGCAGGACTTCTCCAGGGAATTGAAAGCATCATCTCATTGCTGGTATCCAGAGCGAAGTATTCTGGCAATGAAGCAGTTGTGCCAAACGTCATGGGAGGGTGGGAGCAATTCCATGTTCATAAACTACTCCAGCCCAGCCCCCTTTACTTCCAAGGCAGTTATGCAGCATCCTTTTAGTGGCATCCGTCCATCATCACCCTGGTGAGAAGATAAGGGAAGGAATCGGCATGAGAGGGGGAAGGAGGGACAGGTTTTGAAAGACTGGTAGACTTAGGTTGTCACCATCATTTGAGGGGAAATACAACAAAGAAAGCAACGCCTGTTGTGCTGAATTTCATTTTCTGATGGGTGATCTGCAACCTCTCAACTTAAAACAAACAAACAAAAAGTCTTTCAAACAAATGGAAAGAAAAAAATAAATTGAAATGATTTTGTAGTCACTGTAATTCTGACTGCTGCATAATATTAGAAATTATTGTACTGTGAAGTTGCAAATTCAAACGGAGACAAATATAAATTTCAATTTTGTGAGTATATCAATATTTTGCATGCTTTGTAAGGATTCTTATAGGAATTTAATATTGCTTAGTATCCCTCCCTCCTTAGGTCTGGGAGCAAACCTCTTTGTAATGTAATGTACAACTAGAAATTCCTTCTCTCTTGTATGTATTTCCACTACATTCCAACTTCTGAGCCCATAAAAAAGAAAAAGTGTTTCTAGTAGGAGGTGCTTTTTTTAGGGGAGGGAGGGAAGGAAGGCAAGGATACTTGAAGGTTTAAGATTATCATTTTTTTTAACTATTTGCCTTTTTGAAGGTAAAAATTAGTCACAATCCTGAAAAACATTGACTTAAGGAAAGTCATGCAGAGCAGTAAACCACACTCTGCGGTTCTGGACTTACTGTATTTGTTCTCATTGTTACACCGCAGTTCTATAGCAATCCTTTTACTGCAAGCTGCACCCCCACCGTTCCAAGCTGTTGTGATGTGCCTGAGGCAGCAGCACAGCCAGTGACTCCATTTCAAAGGAAAAATCCCAACCAAAGTACAGCAGGTGGTTGGGTGACAGCCATTTCCTGGTGGCGTTTGGAATCTCTGGCTGCTCTGTGCAGTGTCGAAACTGGAAAGCAATACCATAATGACTGTGCCAATTTAGTTTTGCCCAACCTTTTTATTTTTATTTATATAGGAAGTTAATTTTAATATTAAAGTACTGTTCTATACTATGTAACCATGAGAAAATGGCTTTTGCTTTGGTTACTGTTACAGGTTGTTGCTTTTAGTATCTCATTACAATGCTCAGTTCTAATGTAACATCTAACATGCAGGCATGTGGATCAGGGAACAGAAGTTAATTTAACTTAACCCATTAATTATTTCTGTTAAGTATGAATATGTTTCCCCCAAAGCTGGTAATTTTGGGCTGGAAAAGATAGCACGTCTTATTGCTGATGATGAAATCATGGACTGATTTGAAATATGAGAATTGATTTCTTGAATTTCCTTTAATTTTGCAATGAAGTGTTTTCAAATAGTCTTATGTTTTCAGAAATTAAGTATTTCCAAAAGGCTTTTATGTTCTTTTCCCAGGGATGTTGGTTGGTCTTTTTTGTTTGTTTGTTTTGGTTTTTGGGTTTTTTTTACTTTGTTACTTTTTTAATAAGCCTTATACTTAAACAAAAAGGGAACTGCAAAACTTGGCTTTAGAGAAGGCCTTCAGATTTCTACTCTTGTATATTCCCTTGTGAGCTGTGTCAGAAAACCTAACTCTTCCATTTTTCTAAATCAAAAAGGTACAATATAAACAATGTAAGAGCAATCTAGCAAAGAATTACCCTTTACATGTGCACTGGGCGTTTATGCTCTTTCAGACTGCAGCATATTGGAGAGACCTTTCTGAAAACGTAGCTTTCGGTTACAGGCGTCTGAAAAGGTAAAACTTTCAACTAAAGAAATTCAGATGATTAGGATACTCTCTGTATCTCCAGTTAAAGGAGAGGAATAAGCATCAGTTTCCTGGCATTTGGAAACTATTTTTAAATTCTCATGGATTTTTTTTTTTTACACTGAATAGGTTTTTATGTAAAATTTTAAAAACTTAAGTAAAACAAACTATGGGAAAAGTTTTCTAAGATTGACAAGAGCAAACAGTTACCAGATCAGTCTCAGCTTTGTGTTTGTGCGTGCTTTGTACAGGAGGGGGGCGTCTGAAACCAAATTGAAACACATCCATTAAAATGCTGCTGGTCTTTATTCTTGCACAATTTTAACAAGTTGAGGTAGTAGCTAAGCTATTTCCGGCTGTATTTTAATGCTGCTATTTTTCAATGTCTCAGCTAAGGGCAGAGGACAGCAGCGCAGTGACTGTATTTGCGGGTGCCCGCTGCCTGCTTGCATTCTGACCTTCTGTTGCTAGTACCAGGCAATCAGCATGTGCCCTATGAAGCCAAACTGCAACTTTTTTGGTTGGCCACAAGGTGGTGGAACCACAGAGCACGTTCATGGGAGATGCAGTATTTCTACAGTTTGTTCATTTTACCTGTTTAAAAGTCTAGTTGTTGATGTTAGTTTTCTATGAGTTTATTTAAACAAATGTACTGTTCTTTAAAGCATACATGGATCTCCAAATTTGTTTGTCACTCTTGTAACACTGGAAGGCATCACCACGCGTTCGTTTATCTTAACATGCTAGTCTTTCAAGTATGTATAAAATGTAAATTGACCTACATGGCTTTTAAAAATGTTTAAAATGTGATAGCAAAAGCCAACCCTCTCTGATTCTTCACTGGTTAATCCTTTTGTTTCAGTGCTTGGTCATCTTCTGGGGTAACATTATCAGATGTGATGTTCTTATTATGGAAATTTTAGTAAGAAATGGGAAATGTTTTAGGAAAACCCCCTATGCTTTCTCTTTTTACTTTAATTTGAGAAGACGAGGACTCATAATAACAGAAGACCAAAACATTCATGCTAGATTGAGAGGCTTTGCTTCTGTTCCTTGAGGAAGAAAAATCTGAAAGGGCAATTTGGAAGTAGGTATCATCAAATTCTTGGTAGAGTTAGTGAAGTCACTTGTTTATTGCCTCTTAAATTTGTAGTCCAGGTAGCAAAGTTTTGGTAGCAGAGGTTTTCTTTGTAAACTTTGCTGCCATTATCACAGTACTGTTATTGGAAAAGTGAGTCTAATGCCACTCATTTCCTTTACCACAGGGTACGTGCAGCTGAGATACTGGAGCTTTAGATGATATTAGCAGTTCTCCATTCTGAACCAGACTGAAATGAATGTTCACATGTATTCTATGAAATGTATCACTCCATAGAATGAAATACATCGTTTGCCCTTAAAACCAGCAGAAGCTCTAAAGGAAGCACCTACAGTTAATGATTACTCCTTAACAAGGTTTTGGGGAAGAAAAGTAACATAAGTGGAAAAAAGAAGCATGATTAGGAATCGTTCAAATCACATGGTCTGGAGGTAGAAAGAAGTCCTCAATTCATGTTACAGAAGAAGGTTTATGCCCTAGATAACTGAGCAAAGACTCTCTTGCCAGTAAATGAACATTCATATAGGAACGCCAGGAATTTAGCTACTGTAGCCTCCCAGTTCTGATCTGCTGCAATCCCTCTTTCTGGCTACTGAAAATTCACAGTTCAGTGCGAAGAAAGCAAAGCTTATCACTTGCTCTCTATCTTTTTTTTCCTCGTGACTATAGAAAAGGAGGAGAAATAAAGTCTGTGTATTACTGTCGGTGAAACACCACGACAAAGAAGACAAAGCTAATGGAACGAGAAAGTGAGATTGTTGTTTAAACTAAAAGTCTGTTTCTGGGCTGCAAGGTTAAAATGCCACACCGTGCTATAATGATGAAATGGTTGAAACAGTAGGACCAAAGCAAGCCTGAGGGTACATGTTCTATTCAGTCTCCTCCTTCCATGGCCTATCTATCGCTAGATTTAGGCTGCGCAGGTCAAGCAAATACATAAATGCTATTGCCAAGAATTAGAAAATAATTAAGCAACCTAGTTTGCCTCCACTGTGTTACCATCTTATAGAGAGGAACTGCTGGAATTTTACAATTCATTGTAAAAACATGCAGGTGATCCATGCGAGTATTTTCCATGTCATTTATTTTCTACTGTCATGTTTCAGCTTGGAGTAAGAAATACCCCTCCTTTTGCAAGGAAACCATTTCACATCATTTTGCACTGTAGAAACTACCCCACCAGGAGGCTCAGTTTGTAGCAGAGCTAGCCCTGGAGACAGCTAAAATATTTCCAGTCTTCTGGTGCAGAATGGACCAGGTAGTGCTAAAGCTCTGGGCTCCTGTAGGCCTATTTAGCAAGTTAAGTGAAATTCTATTATTTAAACCTGTTCAAGCACATTTGGGAATTAATAAGATTAGAGCATCCCGAAGCCCAGCAGAAGTGTTTGCTCTACTGCTTTGTCTTAATCGCAGTCTGTTCAAATCCTCTTGTCAAAAATGGTTCATCAGAATGGACAAAACTTTTTTATTTTCCACTAGAGCTTCTGTTTGTGTAACTGGTGCAGTCTTTTTCCCTGGTGGTAAGAAGTTCTGAGGACCCAAGACATTCTACAGATGAACCATTTCTGTGATCTATAGAGTGATTTATATGACAAGGCCACATTATGTTGCTGTGCATGGATGAAAGGCCGGGCTTGTGTACAAACCAGCTTCCCGCCTGGAAGGACAATACGGCAGCTTTCTGCAGGTGGCCCAAAACAAGGATCACAATGCGTAGAGCCCCCCAGCGGGCAAATGGCCTTGCTCCTTAGATGCTCACATCTCCTCGGAGCAGTTTGAGGCCCAGAAGGCAGTTAAGGGAAGAGACTCATCCCGTTCCTTCTTACTGTGCCTAACTGAATGATCAAATGCCAAGCTACATAGGGGGAAAATGGGACTACGCAAACCCTAGGTATTATGCAAATAGCTGAAAACTGATGTAAAAACTACTTAAAATGTTGTAGGTGGTAATGTAAAAGCTGCCACAGCAAAAGGACATTCCTTCCCAACAGCTTCTTCTAACCCCTTCTTTACTGCTTTTCACAGTCCAGTAGAAATCTTGTTTTGGGCTTGACAGTTCAATACAAGAACTCAGAGAAGCCACTTGGTAACATATCTGGAGTCATAGATAAAACTCACCTATGCAGGGACAGCTCTTTCAAGAGCTGGGATATCAGTACTAACCAAGGCAGCAAAAAGAGGGTAAAGACTTGTGCTGGATGACTGAGAGGCACCACAATGAAACAGTGAATTCAGAAATGATCTCACAGCAGGACGCTGTGAAATCCTGTCCTTTCTGCGTCCAGCAAAAAAAAAAACTAAGCCTTCTCTTGCCTACGTAAGTTGTGTAGTTTCTTCTTATCTCTAGTATTACAAGTGTTTATAAGAGTTCCAAGGAAAGGAGTTAAGACTATTTATTTAAATATAAGTACAATTAAATTATAAAATTAGTGCTAAATTATCAGATGTAGAAGACAAACAACTTGTTCTTGTTTGGATAATTTTGGGTTTCATCAGAGTTAATATTGTTGGCATTGCTTTAACACTACCATGTTAGGGAGTCAGGTTTTGACAGTCTATTCTGCTGTTGCTAGTGCTTCAGTATCTCATAGTGCTCTGGATTTTGGAGAAGAAAACCTAATCCCAATACTTTAACGCTGAAGGGTGTTGAAACTGTACTGCTAAACATCTCTCAGTTTAGGCCCAAAAAGAGGGAAAAAGGAAAGGGAAAAAAAGGGGGGAAATTCTCATCCTGGATTTTTTTTTTTAATTTTCTGAGAAAAATGGTATTAAAAAAAAAAAAGCGATCCAAAAAACTGTATTTGGGGGGGGAAGGCATTTGTAGCCTTTCTTTGTACACAATGTTAAATAAAATCTCCTGCATCTATTTGTCAGGTTCTTTTGGTGGTCTTTAACTTAAAACTGGGCCAACATTAAACTGAATGTGTGAATTGCATTCAATTGAGTTTGCTGGAGGTATAGAATTTAACGGTGGTGTTTCAAAATAAAAGCAACTTCATGTTTTACATGGCAAAAGCTGTATCACTTACAATGTAGAGGTTAGTAAGGGTTATTGCTGAACTGAACTAAAAGCTGTAATCTGTGGAAATAGTTGACACCTAAGGTAGAGAAGTAGCTGAGCAAACCAGTCGTGTCTGGTCTTCAGATCTGTCTGAATCCTTTTCTAGGAGCACTGCCACAAAATACAGCCAGCCCCAACCCCGGTAACCTTTACATTTGTGTGCAGAGTTCTTTAGCTGTAGTTGGGTATTTGCTAAAGAATCAGCTCTGGCCTCCAGTTCCTCAAACACTGCATGAAATTAGTGCTTTTTGTAGGAATTTGTGTGGAAACCAAATCAGTTAGTTAAATCAAGTTCTCCTGGTGCTTTATTTAAATAAAATATTATTTAAATTATTCATTTAAGTACATTATTTTAATATAGTCCAAATTTAATTTATAAACCTCTCAAAAAGATACCTGCTAGAAAGCTCTCTAGCTGATTTGCATTCAGTGTGGATCACAAAGATGACATGTCTCAATGGCAATATCCAAAGTAGAGAAAAATACAGCTGACTGTACAGTGTTTACACTGAAGTGAGATGCAGGTCAAGAAAAAAGTCATGCTTACCCCTAAATTCGGAAAAGAACGGGAAACTCAATGACTTATTAATACTTCCTACCAGTGGTGTAGGTGTATAATAGGAAATAGTTGCAAAACAGTTTTCAGATGGCTTCAATGTGGAATTCTTCTGAAAAATGGTTCTCACTTGATTAGGAATCTTACCTTTGTAGTGCAACCATCCTGAATGGTACTAGGGTGCCCCTGGGTGAGCCCGGCAGGTGTCATGTCCTACACCAGGCGCTGGTTCCTACCGCGAGCTCTGCTCACACAGCCACACTCCTACCATGTGAAGCTCTTCACTGGCTACCTGGCTGGTGCTTCTCAGCCGCTTCTCCCAGCTGCTTTCCCTCACTTGAAGACCCAGGCTGAACAACACTGCCACTGGCCCGAGGTGAATCGCAGGGTGCAAGCTGGTGCAAATTCAGGCAGTACGCACTTAGAGTACGCTATGTCCCTGTAAGGAGAAAGAAAAACAAAACTTAAGGCTGGAGCATGATGAGAAAGAACATGAGCACATAATAACCATGGATGTTCTGTGCAAATTGCTACACCGGAGCAGGTGTCTCTTCATTTTCCAGGCAGCTCTCGCGCTGCTTCCGGAGGCTCGGAGCAGGCTGCCCTGAGGCGGCTGCTCCCCAGAAGCCCTGCAGAACACTGCGCTCTGTCTGAGACAGGATCAGCTGTACCTGCCCGGCTCCCGGCAGACATTGGTCTGTGCTTTGTTAGAAGCCTCCAATTATGGAGATTCGGTAATCCTCTTGGGCAATCTAATCCCCAACACAACGAGAAAGTTTTCCTTATAGACAGCTGAGCCACTCTTGCACATGTTACACGACGTAACACTGCAATATTACGTAGTTTTTTCCAGTGACCTTTTAAGTTCCTGAACAAGGATACCAGCCATATGCACCATCAGCTAGCAGCTTGTTCATTAATTCACTGAGCTGAAAGAGCCACATTCTGGTTTCCTGCTAGAAAGCAGAGCCCCTTCATGAGCTACTCTGAGAAATACATTGTACAGAACAAATGCAGGCATTTTTTACATCCCTAATATAGAAATAATGCTGCTGCTTGCCATTGGAATGCCATTTTTTTTACTGATAAATAACTTAAAACCAATCCAAAGGTAGAAACACAGAACAACATTTTGTTGAACATCACAGATCAGAAAACCTAGTGGAATTACAATGATCATATTGATAGAAAACAAACATCAGAAATAAGTAATAGGTATAAAGGAGCTTTCCAATGTCAAACAAGTCCATGGTGTCTGTGCAGCAGCCTTCCAGGGGAATCCCCACCAGCTAGGAACAGGCAGAACGACAGAGAAATGGATTGCGAATGAAATCTAAATATAATGACTGACTTCATAAGATGCATAAACTGGAAATTTTTCCCACAATGTAAATCAAACTATGTCGTAACATCTGGAAGCATACATCCTCTCAGTTTAAAAGGCAATTCCAATGAAATATAGATGTCATTTACTTTGATTTACAGTATTAAAAATTAAATTTCACCCAAGTTAACCAGGGGACTGTGAATCATACTTGCCCTCACCAATCTGCAGCCCTATGAATTCCAGTATGGAAAGTACCCCAAGGGAAAGGCTGCAATGCAATCTTACACTGAAGTGTTTCTTGTGATACAACAGCTGAATGGCTGTTGGGAGAGAGGCTTTAACCTGTGGTCCGAGCTAAACAGAAACCCTGATGGGGAAACTTTCACAGGGATGTGTCAGATCAGCACATTTTCTTAGTTACTGTGTTCATAGCACTTTCCAGCTAATGCCTGTAAATAGAGACTCTGCTATGCCTCCCACTGAAGTACCAACACTGTAATTTGGATTTATTGACTGTAGTTGCTTGTTTTTCATGACAAGTCATATATCCTGCATAACAACATTGAGCTACAAAACTTAGCTTAGTGCAGCCTTTCAAAAGGAGCTAAAAGTCTGAAAGCCTGTATTCACACACACCTCTTGTCTCTGAAGAAGACAAAGCTGTTCTCTACAATATTGAAGCCTCTACTTCTCGCTCAAATGAAAAACTAAATGAAAACTCCCTTTTTGCAAGGAGTCACATGGAAAAGAGGAGGGGTAATGCATACAGGTTACTCCTGGGGAGATTCCAATTGGACACTAGAGGACAATTATCCACAATGAGAACAATCAGCCATTGGAACGATCTCCTCAGGGAGACGGTGGATTCCTCGCCATTGGACACTTCTAAGATTCAGCTGGATAGGGTGCTGGCCTACCCCATTTAGACCAGGCTTCTGCCAAGAACGGTTGGACAGATGATCCTTGAGGTCTCCTTCAGCCCAGTACTCTATGATTCTGTAATTAATGTAATGTTGTACTAAAAGGCACAGGTTTAGGGGACCCTCGGCTCCCATCTGGGCCAGGGTGCGCCACCTGCCTTGTGCAGGCCCAGAACTGCTCAGCTCTGGCGGGAACAGCGACATGAGGCCCCACAGCTGCACCTTCACCCTCAAGCATTGCTGCATACTCGCGAGTTCCCTCCACAATTTTTCTCTGCGGCTTAAAATCTCCGGGTTTATTAAAAAAAAAAAAGGTGTTTTTTTTTTTACCAGAGCGAGGCCCAGGCCCTGGTCCTGGTCCTGGTCCGCGGCCACCGCCCCGCCGGCCAGCCTCAGCCGGGGAGCAATGCAGTCCCCCGGACCAGGCTGCCGCCGCCGCCGCCGCTGCCGCCGCCGCAGCAGCCACAGCAAGGGCGGGCAGACTCCCCACGCCGCCTAACTGGCGGTTCCCGGGCGCCAGCCCCGACGAGAGAGGCCCCAGCCGGCTGCCGCTTGCCGCCGCTGCCACCTCCCGCCGGGCAGCGCCCCGGGACCCGCCGCCGCCCTCCCGCCCTCAGGTGCCTGAGGCGCCGGCACCAGCCACGCCCCCTGAGGGAGGGGCGCGCGCGG
>JAVSBS010010789.1:0-18747 GCA_033124195.1 Coracias cyanogaster
AGCGAGGTGCTCCGAGGGAGGCGGCGCAGCAGGGCCGGGGGCCGGTCCCCGCGGCCCGCCGGCCGGGCAGGCGTGCGCTCTGCGCCGCGAGTCAAACGCCGTCCCCGCCACCGAGCCGGGTCTGCCCGTAGCCAGGCACGGGACACGGAAAGCCTGACCCAGCCCCTGCCCGGCAGCCAGCAGCGCGCCGTGCGGCACGATTTGTTTACCTGTGCGTTAGGTACGCAGAGCCGAGAGCGAGGGCGATGGCACAGGGCGCGGGGGAGCCCTGCCAGGGAAGCCCGGGGGGCCGCAGCCCCCCAGGAAGGTTGGGAGAGTTTGGGAGCGGCGCCCAGCGGTGCCGGGACAGCCGCCAAGGGCACGGGCGGGGGCCACCGGGAAACCTCTCGCGAGCAGCGAGGGGTGAGGCTCGTCCTTTCCCCCGGTTTGGGATTTGTTTTGATCCTTGTTGCAGCGAAGCCCGGAGACACCCACCCACGGCGGGGATGTCAGGCAGCCCTGGCTCGGGTCAGGCTAAGCTGGGAGCCAGACCGCAGACTCGCCTTGCACGGGAGCCAAGAGATCGCGGCTATAGATAGTAACAGGGAAGCTGCAGCAGCGAGCGTGTTTACAGCAACAAACAGAGCCCGCAGCGCAGTCTCCAGGCAGGAGCGTCACCCAGCCAGGCTGGGATCCTGCTGGCAGCCTCTCCCGCTGTTTGAGCTCATGGGCTAAATGCAGCGCCTGATGCTGCTGCTGTTGCTGTTGCTGTGCGAGCAACCTCCGTTCTTAGAGATCTGGGCCACGGGGGCGGGAGAACTGGGCCAGCTGCTATTTCTGAGCTGCCCGTCAGAGCGGAGGGGACAGCCAAGGAGTGCCGCAGCTCACGGCCCGCACCGCTCCCTGGCAGAGGAGCCGCGGGGGCCAGCGCTGCCTCTCGCCAGCGCAGCGCCGGCCCCTGGGCTATCCCCTCTCTGGGCAGGCCTCGGCCGCCCCCGGGCCCTGTGCTGCGGGGGGCTTCCTCGCCTTGGCCAGCATTCCCTCCATGTTGGTGGCGAAGCAGCGGGGCGAGCACGGTCTGTCTCTTCAGCAGCCCCAGGCTGCGGGCGAGGAGGTCCCCCCTCAGCTTTGCCAGGAGGAGGGGACATACGAGCAAATTAGCAAAGCCAGGACGCTGCCAGCGGCTGAGCAGCGGGCCAAACCCCTGTGGCCACGTCCTCAGCAGGGCCTGAGTTGATCCACTGGTGCCCAGCATGGGCAAGAGCCTCCCACACAGTTTCAAGTCCCAGATATTTGCCAAGCACATTTCAGAAAATCCCTGCTTAGCCCTGCTCCTGCCTACAAATTACCCCGGGGTTCTTCTAGCCAAACTGCCCCTCCCAAAAGAAGTGTCTGGAAATCAAGGAGGGAGACCTGCTTCACCAAAGCCCGAAATATTTTGGTTTTGCCCACGCAAACGTTGGTTGTCATCACTGCTGGTGACCAAGCGTGCTCTGTACCAAATGGAAAGTGCACGGATGCTGCACATTTCTAACACGTGAAGGCAAGGAAACAGAGAAAGCGAAAACACATGACGTGGGTTTGTTGTTTGCTCCAAACATGGGGTGCACACGGTTTTACCACAGCGTGTGAGAAAAAAAAAAAAAGAGGAAGCTAGAGGTACCACAAGGACAAAACAGAGTCAGAGTACAAACCCTCCTGCCTGGGTGACGGGGTTGCCCTCACCAGCAAGCTGCCAGAGCCTGACAAAGGCTCCTTACTCTCCTTGCCAGCCAGAACAGGGAGAGATGGTCAGCCCTTCTAAAACTGTGATCTGCGGAATGGACCATGACTCCATAGAGCACTAGAACATTATTAAGCCTGTACATCCAAGGCCATCACAGTTTTGCTGGGCTCTGGCAGTGCTCAGCTGGGCCTCAGCTGTAGGTATGCACCACTGTAGGGAATAGGAGTCTCCCCAGCCCAGGGGTAGGGGTCCCCCATCCCAGTATGACCCTTTCTCCCTGCTCCAGACAAGCCCCCACTGACAGGGGTTTGGCTCTTCCCAGATGCCTGGCCAGACAGAAGTGGCTAGGCCACTGCACTGCTTGGGGATCGCAATGATGCTGACAGGGCCAGAGAGCATCCATCCAACAAGGATCTTGTCCTGGGTACCAATGGGAGTACCTACCTGGCCCCTGCTTTTCCTCTTGCCAAGCATGGAGGTGGGAAAGCTTGCAGCTCTTGGGCTTGTAAGGGAGCAGCGAGCTCCCCAGCCCCAGAACGCAGCAAGGGAACTTGGCCCTGCTTTCACACCCCTTCTTCAGCTGAGCTCATGATTGAGCCTGGGCTTGGAAAACCACAGCAGAGAAGCACTTCAAGTGTGTGGGCCAGTGCAACCCAGGTAGCCAAAACCCACTTCACGGGCAGGAGATGGCTCTGCCTAAATTTGGCCACTCACCAGGGGAAAGTTCATGCCAGCAGCATGGTCCTTTGGCAGCCGCATGACAGCTCCGGCCCACAGCTCTGTCAGCAGCACCGACCACAGCGTGGTTCCACATTCCCTCTCCAGGCATACACTGTGATGGTCGTCTGCCTCCAGCTAACCAGGGGCTGTTGGGGTGGGTGGGAAGGAGACCTGCAGGGCAGAGTCCATCAGCAGGGCTGGCACACAGGGGACATGGTTGTGGGCACCAAAAAATAACTCCTCACTGTACAATGCCCCTCTGAACCGAGAAGCTATCTCTGCCTGGCCAAGCACCCTGCCCATACCATTAGAGGATCCATGCAATAGCATAAACACTCACCGCGGTACGGACATAGTGGGAAGGCTCCAGGGGCATTAGCCCAATTCCTGCTGCACACACCTGCACACCTCCTGTTCCTGGTGTATCCCCCAGTGTGTCCTCCCAGCATGGCACCAGGGACCCCCTCTGTCTGCCTGGTCCCAGGGTGGCTTGCAGAGCCAGGCACAGGCTTCAGGAAAACGGGATGGAAAAGCAGGAATGGGGGCTGATAAACTACTGGTGGGGGCTTGCCCCGTCTCTTGATGTGGCTGGGGAGAAGGTGGTGGAGGAAGAGGCCTTATCATGTTATCTGGGGAGCCTGAGCCCCCCTCAAGACACGCTGCAGCTATCCCCTTGCCGCCTAGCCTGGGAGCCTCCAGAAGGGCAGGGTTCCCACCTCTGCTGGTCTTTAAAATGCAGCGCATACCCAAAGCGAAGTATAAATAGTAATTAATAATCACAGCAGCTGGGCGTGTGACAGGGACATCCTAAAGAATAAACATTGCAAGTGGAGACATCCCGGCATCTCGTGGTCGCGCAGCCACATGCCACGGGCCGCCAATTACTGTGGAAGGCGCCGTTGAGCCCTCCCACCCATTCTCACCACTCTGCCTGCTGCTTTCACCTGCACCGTGGTGGATGCTAGCTCACCAGGCACGGCTGGACCTTGTTTTGCACACCGATGAAATCACACGCTGCTTGCAGCTGTCAGGTCTAAAAGGCGGCTTTGCCCATTGCGGAGCTTCCTCTGCACCCCACTGCACCAGGGCCGGGCTGGCAGGCATTGCCCCATGAGCGAGGGCAAAGCAATTCAAGCACAAAGTCCTCCAGCCACAACTCCTGCTGGTGCCATCCTTTCGTGCGTTGTGGTGGCGCGACACAGCCAGAGCACCATGGCCAAGCTGGCCTCTTATCTCCCCGCCGGCTCCAGCACTATAGGCCCATCCCAGGGCGTTGTGCTTGCTCATGGTTATAATCCTAGGGCACCAACCAGCTCGGGGGGAGAGGAAAACACCTGAAACAAAATGACCCAGACATTTTGGAACCACTTGATATTTAAAAGTGAAATCCCAGAAATGAAAGGCGATATGCTCACCATCAGTGAAAGGCAGCACGTTCAAACCCAGTGACAAGCTGATGTAGGTCTTTTCTGATAATCAAACAAGATCCAAACAAGGCAATTTCGCTTGCTGGAACCCCACAATGAGCCTGCAATAAAACCGAACACAATAAAGAGAAAGCTTGGGCTTCTTGTTGCGTCCAAGAGCTATCTGGGGGTGGCAGCTGGACGGTCCTGTCACACAAGCTGCTCCTCTGTCAGTGCAGTAGCTCTTGCAGAAAATGGGCCAAGGGTAGCAAAGGAGGAAGTGCTGAGAGGAAGGAGGAAAAGGCCGCTGTGCTTAGCTAAGGAGATTTTTTTTCGGGCGGAGAATGAAGCAGCCTGAGTGAAGGGAAGGGACAGGATGTTGAAGATTGCTTCGTTCAGGACAGAAAGTAACCTTCTAATTGTTGTGACTGGGGACTGCTCATGGGAATGGCTCAAGGGAACTCAGAACAAACAAAGGATCACAAAGCTGCAGATAGCCTGAGAGGGAGTGGGACAGCCTGAGGCTTTGCCACTGCCTGGAGAAACAGCCCTGCTTCACTGGAGGTAGTCCCCAGATCACCTTCCTCCCAGGCCACTCAGGTCAGATACCAGTACACTGGATGGGCTGCCCCAGAGGACAGCCATTAACACAAGCAAGGTCTCTTTTTTTGAGTCTTTGACTGTTGTAGTGATGAGGCTGTTGCAGGGATTCAGAGACTCAGCCCGCCCTGGTTGGGGGTGAGTCACATTCCGTTGCCGCTACTAAAAGGACATGGGAAGATTTGAAAGAAAGATTTGCTCCCTGCTCTGGCCGAGCTGTACCTCGGGCTGGACAGTCAGTCTGCACACAAGGCAGAGCAAAAGGAAGCCCTCAGCTCTGGGGAAGGACACTGCCACTGCAGGAAAAGAGACCCCAGTAACACAGCAAGAGACTAAATGATGAGGCAAGGCTATGTGGAGAGTTGGCCTTCTCTGCCCTAGGAACAAACATTGGGAATATCCCAGGAAACTGAGGTTCCTTAGATAGTATTTAAGAAATGCAATAAATACAAAATTCAATACTATTAAATGGTCTGAAGTTAACAGTACCATGAATATACATACATGTAAATAGCATGGCAGGCTGCCAGCCCAGCCTGGAGGGTTTGATCCTCCCCAAGGACGCAGATCTGCCAATCAATTTGGTTTGGCTGGAGGGCACTGCTGGGAGGGGGAAACGTCTTTTGTGTTAACTCATCCCTAAGTATCTGCGCAACTGCAACAAGAGCTAAGCATATGATTGCATAGAGAGGCCAGGGAGGAGTATGAGATTTGCAGATCATCTGGGGTGCTCTGTTCCATCTCTGCACAGGGAACAGGGTCTGGAGGAGTATCTCCGTTGCTCACTGCTACCAGCCCACAGCTTGTTCCAAGTTGTGGAAGGACTTGCCATTATTCAGGCTCATACCGGCACTTGAAACGATTGGCCCTTTCCTTCCCTGTTGAGGTCAGACAGAAAACATGTAGACAATAAACAGGCCAGAGAGCATAGGCCTGGCAACTCAAGTACCTGCCCCAACAGAACATGTGTGATCCACTTTGGGACTGAACTTGACTGGTGATTGCACATGGAGGGCCTGTCCTTCTTTGTACCTCCTTCCTGAGAGCCTGGCTGCTAGGGGCACCACCGCCAAGCCAGTGGGGACAGGTTGTTCTCTCCCTGCTTGCTTTAGGATCTCAACGGAGCTCAGGGGGCTGCAAAACCGACAGCTCTCGCCTGCATGAGATACCCCTTGACCATGCTGGGGTCTCCCCCAGCACCGAGCGTGCCAGTGCAGGCGTGGGCAGGCACTGGGGTGTAGAAAAGGTGCCCTGTGCTCCAGCACAAAGCCCCAGTCAGCCCGAGGAAGAGCTGCCTGCCCCCAGTTCCTGTAAACAGAGATTCCCTCCTGCCTTCCCCAGGCAATCCCTGAGTCTCCCAGGGGGCTGGAGACAGCCTGGAGAGTGGCCCGGCCCTGGTGAGGAAGCAGAGGATGGAACTATGGGTTTGGGATCAGGCAGCTTGAAACGACGTGCCTGGCCCAGGGAGGGGGGCAATGCTCGGCCTCCCACAGCACAAGCTGCCCTCTCGGGGCCCACTGCATCCCTACTGCATGGTGGCAGGGCAGCCCGGCACCCCTCCAGCGCACCGGCACTGGCCACTGGAATTTGGGGTGCTTGCTGAGGCCAAAGCCCCTGTCAGGCTTCTGACACCCCTCGCCCCGGCAGCCTGCGCGGGGCCCCCGCAGGGCCCTGCTCGCCCCCACAGGCCCGGGGTGGGGGGCAGCAGGGGGCCATGGGGCCAGGCGGATGCCCAGGGACGTAGCCTCCGCGCCGGGCGCTCCGTCTGGCCGCCGCAGCCCGGGCCCCAGGCCCGAGCATCCCTCGCACGGGCCGCCCCGGGCCGGGCCAGAGCCGGTGCAGGGTCCCGGCCGAGCCCGGCCCGCGGCCCGCGCGCTGCCGCGAGGAGGGGGCGTGTCCGGCGCGGGCCCAGGCCCCGCCCCCGCCCCGCCCGGCCAATCCCGGCGCTGTTGCCGGGGCCGGGCCGAGCGCCTGACGTTGCCCGGGAGACGGCGGGACGTTGAAAACACACAAACCCGGTGACGTCGGTGCGTGGTTTCCGTAGAAACGGCCTGGCGACGTCATCGGCCCCCCCTCCTCTCCCCGCCGGAGCTCTCCGGCAACGCAGGCGGCGGCGTCAGCCGCGGCGGGAGGGGCGGGGCCGCGGCCGCGTCGCCTCGGCAGCGGCGGAGGGTGGGGCTCGGTCGCCACGGCAGCGGGAGCGGCTGTTGTTTGTTTGGGAGGCGGCGGCGGCGGCGAGGCCGGGCGGGAGCCCCGCCGGCCCCGGCGCCCACCTTCCCTCCCAAGGCGTCCTGCCAACGCGGCTGCCGGCGACCGGCCCCGCCGGCGGGACACCCCGGCCCGGTCTGCCCCTCCGCAGCTGCTCGCCCGGCCCGGCGGAGCCCACACGGGCAGAAGGCGGCAGCCAGGGCCGCGGGTCAGCAGACGTCCCTCCAGCTGAAGCCGCCGCCCCTCAGCCGTACCCGGCGTGCCCGGCGGGCAGGGGTTGCGAACGCGAGGCGGGAAACGGGCCCAGGGTTAAAGATCGTCGGCTGAAAAGCAGTATTTACTTTTGAGCGGGATCAGCTCTGCAGCCTGACTAGCGGTGTTGACAGCCCGGCTGGAGGCAGAGCCCGGGCCTGCCACAGGCTGGGAGGGACAGGTGGAGGGAGGGACGGACGGATGGACGTATGGCCACAGAGGCCACACTGCTGGCACCGCTCAGAGGAGCGGGCGTGAGCTCTGGCTCTCCAGGTGCAGGCTGCCCACCTGCAGCACATGTGCTGTGGGTCTGCTGTGCTCATCGCCTGGGGTGCTGAGCGGAGGGCGCGTGATGTGTGTGTCCAGGAAACCTCAGAAATGTGGCTTCAAAACAAAAAGAAGGAAACCAAAAAGTGAACCACAGATGTTTTCAGGTCTGCCTCTTAAAAAGCGGCCAGATTCATCCCCTCCTGGCAGCATCCTTTGCAAAGTCTGCTCTGCCAAAGCTGCCCAGTAGACTACCGAGCGCCAGCACGTGCTCCCACAACCAGTGGCAGTGGTGCCTGGTGGAGGCCAGACAGATGAAGTGCTCCTCCCTGTGTGCCAGGGTGGCAAGGGCTGCTCTGGAGAGCTCCACTCCCGGCAACCAGTCTCCTCCCCAGCTGCCAGCCTTTAGGTGTGCTTTGGGTGTCTTCCCTCTGACATCAGCTTCCTCCCCCCACAGCGCACAGCGGCCAAAGCCCTGCTAGGTGAAAGGCGCAGTGAGGAGAGCTGGCTGGCTGGCAGGGGGACCCACCCACTGGCATTTTCCCCTGTGCCAGGGCCAAGTGGGTGGGTCACACTATCTGAGGGGCTCCCCTGAAACCCTAAGGGCTATCTTCACAGCGGGGGTTGCACAAAAGCCACCAGCAGACTGGAGAGGAGGAAACCTTGGGGCCGCCCTGGCCTTGGCCACTGCATGGAGTGCCTTCGGGGTGGGAACTCCCAGCGCCTGTTCCCACCGCCGCCATCTGCTGAGGCCAGCAAACTGGAAACCAGCTGCTTGCCCAACCCTCGCCAGCAGCCAGGCTGTTGTCATTGCTGTTTGCTTTACATCAGCTCTGTTTGGTTTGGCAGGCTGAGGGCAACAGGTTCAATCTGGGTGATTTTATGAGGGCTGGTTCCTGTCCCACACCCCTTGTCGGTGAACACAGCACACAGTATACATTGAGGATACCCTCGCCCCGCAGCCCCGGGGCAGGAAAGGGTGTGGCTGAAATTAGTGTTTGCTTCTC
The DNA here is from genome assembly GCA_033124195.1 of Coracias cyanogaster. Classification (NCBI taxonomy): domain Eukaryota; kingdom Metazoa; phylum Chordata; class Aves; order Coraciiformes; family Coraciidae; genus Coracias; species Coracias cyanogaster. The sequence goes on from JAVSBS010010789.1 coordinate 8,166, forward strand.
AAGGGCAAGCCTGCAGTGCTGGTGTTTGGGAAGGTAATCACTAGGCCACTGGGCGTGAGAAAAGGCCTTCTGCATGGTCACGGCAGCTCCTTGCATGCCACGAGTGCGTGCCCGGTCACCTGCACTTGGGGACCACTGGCCACGCAGTAAAGTGTGGGTAGGTGGCCAAAGGCAGGGGTCACACCCGGAGTCTGGCTGGCTGCGATGCTGAGTGTGTCCAAAGTCATCTGCCAGGGCGACTAAGGCCAGTGAGAATGATGTCCCACCGGAATGTGTACCCTCCCACAGCCCTTGTCCCAGGCAGCACCTGCTACTGACATCTAGCACGCAGGGGTTCTCCATTTCCACCTCAGATGCACCTTATCCAGGCAGCTGGTACACATGGTAAGGGGAGTGGTTTCTCCTCCATGTTCACACTGAAGTGAGAAAGGAAAAACGCCACTAGTTACTGCTAGTCCCCATTTCCCAGGAGAAGGCTGCCTGCCCTTTGGCCCCTTCTCATCCCAGGGTGCAAGCAACAGGGCTGCTGGCAAGGGTGCTCGCAGCTCCTGGGCTGCAGGGAGCCACAGGGGCCAATTAGCCCAGTGTTCTCCTCCTCATTAGGTCCTGCCTCGCCTCAGTCAACCAGACAGCCCTGGTACCCCATCCTGCTGGTCAGTGACCCTGCCAGAGCTGGGCTGTCCTCCTCCGTCTGCTGCAGGACCTCACCCGTGGGGAAGGAGCAGCGGGACAGAGGACAGAGTTCAACGTGCAGGGTAGCAGTTAAGTCGCCCCCACCCAGCCTTGCCCCAGGATGCATTGGCCCAGCTGAGGGGTGATGTGGGGCAAAGCACGCAGCTGGAGATTTGGGAGGGGGGCAGTCACACAGCCCCGTGTTGCTCCTGGTCTCCTCGTGCATGTATTTCTTTCCCTTGCATCGGCCATAGAGGCATGCAGCTGTGTGGCAAGCCTGTTAAGAGAGCTGAGCTGGCTGGAGACAGAGCAGTTTATTTCAGCAGGTTGGAGGTCAGCTTGGACCCCTTGCTGCTCAGGCTTGCAGTGGGCTGAGCTGCTGCCAGTGCCCTACCCACTGTAAGAGCCCATTCCCGCTCCTTGCCAAGTCCAGCTGTCAGCCATCAAGTGGGAAGCTGCCTCTTGTGCTACCCCAGCAGAAAACCCTTTGCTGCCTTTTGTCAGTCAGTTCTCTGCCGGTTTAGCAAGGTGAAATGGCTGTAAGCAAAGTCAGGAGTCAGCAACCTGTGCAGGAAGAAGGCTGGGTCCCGTGCCAGGAGGAGTGGGAAAAGCCAGCCTACAGCAGCTCAGCTTGGACCACTGTGGAGCTGCAACCTGGGCACTCGCCTGTGCCGGCATGGTGCAGGGTGCAGTGCCGGCAGCTGCCCAGCTCCCTCTGCATCAGCTGATCCAAATCTGGGAGGAAGAGCTGACATCTCCTGACCCAAGCCAGCGTGCCTGGTGCTGCTCTGTAGCCTTGTGGTGAGCTGTGCTGGCAGACGACTAACCCCTGGAAAACAAAAAATGATGGCTCTTCTGCCAGATCAACTTCTGGATCTTGTTTTCCGAACAGCTGCATATAGTGTTGCACTGAAATGGAGGATATATGTGAGCACTGAGGAGTCAAGATTGCCTAGACCGCTTCGAACAGCACTGTCACCAAAAAAAGTGTAACCATGGCCACACAGATGACCCTGAGCTAATAGGACTCCAGTTACCTGCAGAGCCTTTGTTGAGTCCAAGCCTGGGACAAGTCCTTACAGAATTGCCTCCTTAAGACAGGCTTTAATGAGTGCTGGAGCTGAGGTCTAGCAGGAGGGCTTGGGGAGGGAGGGCTGTCGCCTGCCCTTTTGCACAATATTTGAATGTATTTGCACTTCACTGCAGCACTGAGGTTGGGGGGAGCGGTTGGCTTCTCTTCCTTTCCAGTTTATAGTTCATACCATCTGCGCTCCCTGAAGCATTTTAGTTTCTTTGTGCATTTCTTGGTTGCTCTGGTGCCAGTTCTGGTGGTTTTAGGGGTCTCTGCCCCCTGGGCAGCATTCACAGCAAGGTGCACCCACAGCAGTGTGGCAGGGGGCTGTGTAATGGCATCGCTTCTTTCCCATCCCTTCAACCTGAACGCATGCTGCCTGGCCAGCACTACAGGGACTTAGAGAGCTGCTGTGCTCTCCACGCAAATCCTCTTTCCACACACCCTGAATTCACCCACAAAATCTTCAGGATGCTCCCCCGTATTTCAAGCTGGGCTACACTCATCCTCTTGGCACTGATTGTTTTCTCCCTCCCCAGCAAGCAGGACCACTCTGGAGTGAGCCACTTGCTGTGATCGTGACTGTTGTGAAACAGTTTAACTTCCTACGGGAGCGGCAGCCCTCGCCTGTCAGCCTGTGCCTGGCACTCACAACGCCTCCAGCACTCACAGCCCGGCTTCCTTCTCCCCGACGTGCGCACATGCACGCTCCTGCACACACGCCCTGTCCTCCTCCCGCCTGCCTTCTGCGCCTGCTGGTTTCCCAGGGGCCTGCTCCGGGAAATGTGCTGGCGAAGGGAATGCAGTGGCCTGCCGCGGGGCCAGGGCTCCCGGTGCTGGTGGGGGATTTACAACGAAGGATATAGGTGCTGCTGGGAAGACCCCACTGCGGCAGATTTACCGCTCCAGCCAGGAGCTCCTCGGGCGGGTGGGTGGTGGTTGTATGTGGACCATAGGCCCCTTGCCCAGGGTGTTATTCCGCACCCAGCAGTGCTTCCTTGGGGGCACCTCGGCAGCACGCATGGGCTTTCAGGCAGGCACATGCCCAGGAAGAGGATGTTGAATGCTGTGGCTACTGCAGAAGCTCGGCAGTGTTCCCAGGAGGTGACTCTTTAGGAAGTGGGTGCGTCCTGCCGGTGCTGCCATGGGAGGCCCAGCGGGAACTGCGTGGGAGCAAGGAGAGCCACAGAGGAGGCTGGGCCCTGGCCTGACCCCCGAGTCATTAGGGAGAGGGCGGCTTTACCATGAGTCAGCAGCAGAGCTGGGCACAGGCTAAGCAGGACCCAGAGAGTGGAGGCACAGGGAGCTGCCAATCGGGATCGTGACACATCCTAATTACTTTAGCTTCCAAATCCACATTGCACTGGTAAATTGAAAGCAAGAGGCATTCCCCAAAACTCCCTCCAGGCAGTAGGCTCCAGAGCCTGACCTAGATGTTGGCAGACCCTGCCTGTGCCAGACAGAGGAAGGAGTCCCGGTCATGTTGCCTCCTGCCAAAAATTCCCAAACTGGCAAGCCCCAGGCTTGCTGCCCTGCCTCACCGGCCTGAGACCAGGCAGCAAAGCATCCCTGACGAAGTCACTGCCTGGGAGGGTCACGCACAGAGGAGCCACAGGCCCTGTGGCTGAAGAGTCCTGCGTAAGGCCTCGGCTCTCTGCGGTTGGGAAATAGCTATTGCGTGGAGGCTGGTGTTGCGGTCAGCCAGCATGGGACGGCGCGGCCACTGACCACGTCGGGCCTGACGTGCGGGAGGTCAGGCCACAGAGCCGCCCCTGAGATCTGACAGGCGCTCAGCCAGCGTCAGATCAAGGTGCCCCAGAGCACCGGCGAGCGCAGGCAGCGGCGGCAGGAGCCTCCCACATCCCTTCCACCCCACGGGGTCTCCCAGGACACTGCCTGGCGCCCGGCGCCGGGTGCTGGGCTCGCCCTGCCGGGCTCCTCCGCGGCCCCGCCGGCCTCCCGCGCCCCGGCGCCCGTCCCGCGGTGGGAGCAGCCTCCTCCTGCCGCTGCTGCCACCTAACGGAGCCGCTCCTCCGGCCCGGGTGCGAGGAGAGCGGCAGCGCTGTGCGCCGGCAGGCCGCGGCTTGCCCTCCCCGGGCAGCCTGCCCTCGGCTGCGGCCCTGTCCGCACCGGCGGGGAGCTAACCCCGTGTGCGGGCGCCGGAACGGGGGAAACCCCCGGCGCACGTCACACCGCGCGGTGAGGAGGGGGCCGGGTTGCGGCCCGCTGTCGATGGTTGCCCTCCATCCTCGGTGACACGCCTTCTCTCGGTGCGCGCTGGTCCGGCGCCCCGGCCCAGGGGCCCCACGCGTGGAGGTCTCGTTGGCAGGAGCGAGCAGCCGAGCCAGCGCTTCGTGGCAGCTGAGAAGGGAGAGCGAAGCCGCTCCTGAGCGATGCAGGTCATGGCAGGATGCTTTATATAACCCACAGCCACCGAGAAAACCAAAATAGCTGCCTCCCTGCTGCTCAGTTCGCCTCTTCCATCAAACACGGATAAAATTAGAGCAGGCGGTGACGTGCACCTACGTCTGCGCAGGGACTCCAGGGAGACGGAGGGAGCCGGCTCAGGGCTCTGCCATCAGCGGCACAGCCTGCCAGGGCTTTCAAGTGAACTCCGTCAGCGGGGCTGGTGTGCGGCCGCAGGGGAGAGGTGTGTGGAAGAGGAGGGGGCGGCGGCGGGGGCACGGCTACCGGAGGCGCTCGGGTACCGCTCCGCGCCTCGCCCCTGCCTGTCGGGGAGGCAGCGGAGCGCTCCCAGGCAAGGCGGGATGCAGCGCTGCGCCCACCCTGGCCTCCCCGGTGCGGACACGGCAGGGGCCGGAGCCGGAGCCGGAGCCGGAGCAGGAGCAGGAGCAGGAGCAGGAGCAGGAGCAGGGCTTCGGCTTCCCCGGAGGCTGAGCTCCGGACTGACACGTCTCAGGGGGGCCGAGCCCCCGAGCAGGGGAGTGCCGGAGCAGGAACATTTCTGCGAGAGCTTTCGGGCAAACGTGCCTCTGTGGGCTGGGACCCAGAGCTGCTGCCGGCCCCTGGGAGGGTGACCTGCCGAGCTGGCCAGCTCCCTTCGCCTCTGCTGACTTTGCAACCTGGAGGAGCCCCAGGCTATGTAGTACGGGAGGGTGGTGAAAAGCTAATTCAGAAAACACCGGCACGGAGACTCAGAGCCCTTTAAGGAAAAAATTAACAGGAAAAAAGAGCCAGGACAAAAGCCTAGGCTAGAAGCTGGAAAAGAGTCGCCTGCCTCCCTGTATAGACACCTGGATAAGGTCTGAGCCTTTCCCTGATGACATGAGAAACTGCAATTGCTCAAAGCTGCTGAATACTAGGTAAAAATAATAGTGTCATTGTCCAAAGCACACGCAGATGGAGGTGTCTAACCTATCTCTCTCTTTGGGGTACGTTGGCTTTGATTTTTATTGTCTGGTTTACAAGTCTGAACAGGGGAGAGGGAGCCAGGAATGCAGTTGTCTGCTATGCTGTGACATTGCACCAATATCTGACCTTGGGCACATCTTTCCCTGATGTCCATGTGTCTGTGTGGGTGCTTTGGTTTTCCATCCTCTTCTCTGTGTCTTACATTCTCCTTTCTCATTCAGCTGACAGGGTAAGGATTTGGGAAGATGAGACAGTTGATATTTGTCAAACACTGAAGATGAAAAGAGCCTTGGAGAAAATTTCTACATTAATCTTTATTTATGGAAAAGGAACAACAACAAAAAAAAAGTGAAAAAAAAAAAAGGACCAAAGGTTTAAAACTGGTCTGAGAGACATGCACATTCACAAAGGTAATTCATGTCCCATCACCTGGAGCTCTGCCACCTTCCCCTTCCACCTCTGTCATACAGCAGAGGTGGATACCTCTACTGCTGGAGAGGTAGCTCAGATCCCAGCCAGCTCCTGGAGGCAGGAGTCGCAAGTATCTGTAGCAGTATGGCAAGAGGTGAGCTAGGCAGGCACAGCAGCAGCTCCTTATGCTAGGCTTAAAAAAAAACCCAAAACCACACAGAGAAATGAAATCTGTTTATATGCCCTACAAGTTCCTGGACTTTAAGAGCTCGACAGGGGAGAAGTGGCCACATGAGAGAAGGAATACCGATGTCATGCCACAGGGTGCCTCCTCAACCATTCCTGCCCTCAGCCTGATGAGGCCACCTGGAAGTTGCTCACATTTTCTTGGGGACATTGTTTGCTACGTATTCATCTCTGCCTGTTATCTTATCTCACTGATTTCTGAGGAATTGCCCTGCAATCCAAATGTCGGCCATATGGGGCAGAACAACTGGTGTGTACCTGAGTCTTCTGTTATCTTCTCCTTCCGCCCATGACAGGCCTGCAGGACATGCACACGCACAGCACACCAGAGCACCTGAAGTGGCACAGGTTGGTTTTGCATATTCAGTGAGGCAGTTCAGAAAGGCTGTTTGGGAATCAAAGGGCTTCATGCGACTGTACAGCAAAATCCAGCTTCTCTGGGTTGATACCAAAGTCCGTGACTCCTCCCAGCCACAAACAGCTGCATCTGCATCTGCAGACCCAGCACAGCCTCACAGCCCTGCAATGCTGCTCAAAGCAGGCTCCTGCCCGCTGCTTCCCACACCACTGATGGCGTGCAGACAGAGCTCCTGGTGCTGCCCACTGGCTGGGCAGGTGGCATTCAGCCCATGGTTGCCCAGGTTACTAGGTTCCTTCATTTCACTGAAATCACTAGTTTATTAGTAGCAGAAGGCCTCTGAGGGAGCAGAGAAGACAGAGGTGGAAGAGACCAGCAGATATAGGACCGGGCAGTACGACCCGCAAAACATATCCTTTCCCCACAAGCCACAAATCACCCATCCTCAGACCATGCTGGCTGTCACTGAAGAATTATGAGACACCAAAGGCAGGTGAGGCAGCCATGGACCAGCTGCTGGAAAAGTGCAGAGCGGGTTGCACAGCTCCACAGCACATAACGTGGGAAGCCTTTGGTGCTTCCACTGCACTCACACCTCGCCCATGCCTTCTCCTGCACTCCAGCTCTTGAGGGACAGAAGTAACATATGAACATTACGTATGAGGCCTATATGTTGCAGGCAAGGGCAGGAGAGCACTATGATACAGTCTGGGATTCCCCTAGAGCTGCTGGAGGACTGGTTTTTACTATCGGGATCTCTGCCGGGATGAGATGAATGAGGAGCAGGATTAATTTGCAATCCCTTTTACGTCACTCGATAGAAGACTTAATGACTGGGATTTCCCTCTGGTTATCCTGGGGGAACTGGAGCTCATTTTACAAGCTCTTGCCCAGCATCAGGCAAGGAGCAATTCTCAGGCTGTTTGAGTCTTTAGAAGACGTCAGGAATAATTTTTTTTTTTCCCATGAGCAGTAGCAAGGAGCAGCCTGCCACAAGTGTGGTCTGAAAAGGATACTTACAACAGGAGCATCTTTTTCCTCAAACCCTCAGCACACTGCTCTTTCATAACTGTTCTGCAGCCCAAAATAACCTGTCCTGGCAGCTGGTATTGCTTGCATAAAGAGGAAGCTGAGGCCCTCAATGAGGTCAAAGGGAAGAGCACCATGTCTAGACTAACATCCCTGGGGATTTCAGCCCCCACCTCCTGGAAACCCCCCATGTCCAGAATTGCCCTGGTGAGTCAGAGCCACTTGCACAAAGCCAGCATCGAGACAAACTCCAGAGCTATCCCACCACTCTGACACCTCTCCTGTGACCTGCTCCTCTTGGGAAGGCTTCTGCAGAGCAAAGGAAACGTCCTTGTTGTTCTTACCACTTGATCCTTACCAGCTCTTCCTAGCCATGCTGCAGGATGGATGAGAACCTGCGACTGCACATCCTACCCATTATATCACTTGGTTTTCCATTCCCTCCAGCTAGAAGGCCTTTCTTGTGCTGCTCACCAAAAGGTCTCTCTACTAACACTCACTGTTATCAGATGTTGCATGCAATGGTCAGCTATGTCTTTGGTACTCACTAAGCCTGGTGCACCAGCAAGGCTCACAAGGCTTTTGGTACAATGTTTAGGAGTGAATTCTTGTCTGTGGCTAGCGCTGAGAAAACCAGTAACCCTGAGGTAACGCTTCCCTGGGTTTTGGGGTGTCTCCTGCACCCCACCCAGCGTAGAAGCTCAGTTCGTCCTTGCAGAAGGAACTCTGCAATGCGGAAGTTGTCCATCTGCACTGAGTGGCCATGGAGGCTGTGGTTTGCATGAGCCATCCTGCCCTGCAGAAGTCTTGCTGTAGAGGAGTTATTAATATTCCTGTTGCCCACGTGCCATGCTGACTAGCTTCCAGGGATAAATGCTCTCCTCATGTGCCTGTGGAGAGAGGGGACTTCCCAGGACTAATTCAATGCTTCCTATTCCTGCTTTCTTACACACCAATCTCTGCCGAGGCTATGAATATGTCCTGCTGAATCAGTGTTCATCCAGCCAACTTCCCCTTTTCACAAGGGGAAATATTTATAATCTAACACTCAAGCCACCGTAGAGTGCAGCTGGTGGAAGACATCCAATAAACATCCCATCTAACGGCTGCCTTTTCTGCCAAGCCTCCTCCCAAGAGTGGTGACTTGAGTAGCTTTCAACTGCGCTGTTGTTGATACATAAGAGGTAATATTTATTACGTGTTTTGTTAGATGCTGACCACTCTGATGAGTTGCATGAAGGAATGTTCTTCATGTAAGTCTTCAAACCATCAGCAAGGCTGTTCTGAGCTGAAAAAAAATCACATTGGTCTGGAGGGATTAATTAAGAGTTGTCTTCAGTGGAGAACCAGGCTTGGTACTCTCTAGCATGAAGATATCTTTGAAATATATAGTGTCCCTGTGCATAAATGTCCTCTGCTTATTATTAACAGGTAATATGAGGATAATATAGTTCAGATTAATTTTGTCTTTAAAATAGGGGTTCAAGCTCTCTCCCGTCTTTATGTTCCCTCCCCAGCGTTTTTGCACTTACTTGCTACATATGAGAAGGAAATATCTGAGAACTGAGAAGTTAAAAATAGTTAAAATAAGCTCTTGAAGCAGTCCGGCCTCTGGTAACAAACCTTTTTGACATTTAATCATCACCATAGTAGAATAATAAAAAGACTTCAGGCTTCCTACACAGAGAAAGCTTACTGCTATCATGTGCAAAGCCCACACAAGAAATAATTTTTTAATTATAGGCTTGTTTAGTCTGGAGAAGAGGAGACTGAGAGGAGACCTCATTGCCCTCTACAACTACCTGAAAGGAGGTTGTAGCGAGGCTAGTGCTGGTCTCTTCTCTCAAATTAGTGATGATAGGACGAGGGGAAATGGCCTCAAGTTGTGTCAGGGGAGATTTAGATTAGATATTAGAATGAAATTCTTCACTGAGAGGATAGTTAGGCACTGGAACAGGCTGCCCACGGAAGTGGTGGAGTCACCATCCCTGGAGGTCTTTAAAGAACGAATAGATGCGGCACTTGAGGGTATGGTGTACTGGTTAGAGAGATGCTAGGAGAAAGGTTGAACTTGATGACCCTGGAGGTCCTTTCCAACCATAGCAATTCTGTGATTCTCTGACTTTTGGTTCTTTGACTATGGGTTGGTTTAAAAGACACCAGGCCTGCTGGAATCAGATGGATTAAACTTGTCTCAAAAGGGGAAAAGGATCCTGGGACAAGAATTAGTAGGTCTCATTGAAAGAGTTTTAAACTAGATTCAAAGTGAGATGGGGATGAAATAATGCTATCTAGAGAGGACTCTGTGCATGGCATACTGGTGCTTGTGGGACAGTGTACTGGTGAGTTCTTTCAGTCTGCTGTCTTAGTGGAGGTGGTGGATGGTGGTCCATATAGCAGCAAAGACATCAGGCTTATTTGTAGGTTTGTAACTATGGGTGCAAAAGAGAATGGTCAGGCAGGAATTAAGACTTCTCTGCCTAAGAAGGTGGTGGGACCATTAGCCCTGCTGAGGTGTACCTACACCAGTGCACACAGCACGGGCAACAGACAGGAGGAGCTGAAGGACATTGTGCAGGAAGAAATTGTTATATAGTTGCCATCACAGAAATGTGGTGGGATGACCCACATGACTGGAGTGCTGCAGTCGATGGCTACCCACTTTTCAGAAGGGATAGGGACAGAAGAGGACGCAGTGGGGTGGCCTTCTATGGTAGTGAGAGTTACAAATGCCTACAATTTAATGATGGTGATGATAGGGTTAAGTCCTTATAGGTAAGAATCAAGGGAAAGGCCAAAAAGACTGATATCATGGTGGGAGTCTGTTATAGACCACCTAACCAGGATGAAGAGGCAGATGAAATATTCTGTAAGCAGTTTGGAGAGGTTTCCCAGACTCTTCCTGCTGCTCTCATGGGAGACTTCAACTTCCCCAGATGTCTGCTGGAAATTCAGTACATCAGAGAACGATAAGTCTTGGAGGTACCTTGACTCTGTGAAGGTTAACTTCCTGACACAGCTGGTGAGGGACCCAAAGGGATGGAACCTTCCTAGATTTACTGCTTATAATCAGAGAAGGACTTGTGGGGGAAGTTATGGTTGGAGGCCATCTTGGGCATAGCGATCACAAAATTATAGAGTTTTCAGTTCCTGGGGAAGTAAGGAAGAGTGTGAAAGCAATTAAAAATATTTCTATAAATACATTAACAAAAAAAAAAAAAAAAAGAAAAGGAGGACTAGAGAGAATCTTCATCCTTTATCATCCTTTACTGGAGGCAGGTTGAAATACAATGACCAAGGATGAGGAAAAGGCTGAGGTACTGAACACTTTCTTTAACTCAGTCTTTAGTAGTAGGACTAGTTGTTCCCTGGGTACCCAGCCCCTGAGCTGGAAGACAGGGATGGGGAGTGGAATGAGACTT
>JAVSBS010010790.1:0-20215 GCA_033124195.1 Coracias cyanogaster
CTTCCCCAAGCCTGGAGCGTTGCATGGGGTTGTTGTGGCCCAAGTGCAGGACCTGGCACTTGGCCTTGTTGAAGCTCGTACCGTTAACATTGGCCCATCAATCCAATCTATCCAAGTCTCTCTGTAGAGAAGAGCTTCCAGGGCCAGGCTGAAGCTCACTTGTGTGATGGCAGCAGAGCGAGTCATGGTCTACAGCAGGGACACATCCCTGGTAGCCCACCAGGGCAGGTCTCAAGGGCAAACAAGCCTTCAGTCTCAGATATCCTGCATGACCCGACACGAGACCACTTTGTGCTTTTCAGACTAATTATTTCCCCTTGCAAGGTGCCCTTTTCCTAGAGATCCTTTACAAATTTCTAGCACCTCAGTTACTACCACGTGTGTTCTAAGGGTGGAGAGATGCAGATACGCTGCTTAGAGCCCCAAATGGGCCTGTGCAGCATCCGCAGCCCTGCAGCCAGCCAGGGCTTGACGTGCAGTTTTTAGTCCATTGCATTAAGCAGCTAAAACGCAAACGAAGCGTGCTTTGCACAACAAGTTTCCTTGGCCTGGCTCAGCACATAACAGCCAAGAGGAACAGCTGGTGCGGGCTGTTAACCCTCATTTGTCCAGCTGATCAGAAGGCGAAAGGCTCCACACGCTGACTCTTGGCTGCCCTGCGCAGTCAGCCGGCGGCCGGCAGCTGTTGGCTGCGATCTCAACTCCCTGACAAGCAAGACAGACGAAAGGCAGAGCACGCCGCAGAGGGAGAAGGAGCAAAGCGGGACTCGCGTGACAGCCTACGACAACTACACAGTTAATACTGCTCAGCTCCTGCAAACTGCAATTCAAAACTGCAGGAGCCGGTGCCTCGCCTGGAAATAACACACCAGCCATCGGCAGAAATGCCGTCTCTTGCCTCTGCCCAGGACAGCACTTCCCAGCTCCTGTTTGGCTCTAAAGGTGAGAGGTGACGCTGCCTTGGAAGAGATAAACAGCTCGAGTTCATGCAGCAGTTCTCTAGCCCACATGAACTCAGGCAAAAATCCCAGAACTCTACTCCTGTAGAATTTCTGGTTCAGCCAATATTTCAGTCTACAGCAGTCTTGCTTCTCCTGCTTTCTGCGCCACTGCCCTTTATCTCCAGAAGGGGCCACGAGCTCAAGCTGCCTAGTAAAAACTGACTCCAGCTCTCATCTTTAGGTCTTCTTGTGTTTCACATTAATCCTTTACACCTTTAAAGTTCAGGAGCAAATACATACCTCTCATACTCTACTGCAGTCAGCAGCACTATAATGTGATGGATTCTGACCTATGTCTGCAGAGGACAGAACGAGATCTAAACTGCAGATACACCTCAGCAACCATCCTTCTGCTTGATGTGGAGTCCTCAAGACACACCCCAAAAGTACTGGGTTGTCTGCCTTGGAATACTCAGCCATGACAACTATTTTTGAATAATTCTGAAGGATAAATGCTGCCCTGGAGGTTTAAAAGAATTCCTTTAAAAGGAAATAAAAATAATCTGCTTAACTTACTGACTTAATGAATACTCATAAACAAAACCCAGTCAATCTTACCTCTATCTTGAATGTTTTCCTCCAACACTGTTTTGGTGTCTGTCAGCACCTTCTCAGAAGTAGCATGGATCAACTTATGATGTGTCACGGTTTTTGGATCCTCCAAGCTCCCAGGTACACACTGCACAAGATCATAAATATTGAAGATCAGAAGACAGAAATAAGCCTACTGCATGAATCACTGCGCTTTGCACTTCAGGTTCTCCACATATGAACTCTGCCATCATTTACTAGCTTCTTAATAGCTTAAGTAACCGTATAATATGCTAGAGGCCAGTGCACAGAATGCATTTTTTTCATGAAACTGCAGCTTGATTTGTGCTGTAACAATCCTGAGGGTGGCAGGTTGCTACCTGCGTATCCAAGCTCCTGGCTGGGAAGAATAATGAACAAAAGGAAGGATTCTATCCCTCCTTCTGTTAACTTAATAGCTACATTTAAGTCCCAACTTACACGATATTCTAAAAAAACTTGTCTAAACAGCCAGTTTCAAAGACCTAACATTAGAGCCAAATGCAGATTTGCACTTCCATGGTACAGTTCATCTCTATCACACAATCCTGACTGCTCGCTCCTGTGCTCAGGCCTATGGAGATTTGGAGCAAAGCAAGGATTCTCTAGGACCCACAGATACGTAAATTCTGCAACAGATCACTAAGGTCACCCACTCTTCATGAGAAGTCTGAGAGTAGCAATTAGTACCATGAACTAAGAATGCAAATCCACAAAGAGCACCCAGTATTTTTGCAGAGGGCAAGGCTATAATAACACCGTACATTCCTCATTCGTAACTGGTGTCAAAATAGAGGAGAGATTCTGCTTCATCTAATTATTATTTACGCACACTGACTAAACAAGCAACAGCCAGCAGTGATTTTGCTTCACTTGACCTTAACCTGGGAAGGAAACAGCAGTTTCTGCACCTTGTTTCAAGTCGCAATCAACAAGTTCAGCTGCTGCAGCCCTTACCTGGGTTCCTGCTGAAAATGCTGAACCAAAGTTACATTCACAACTTTTCCTCCCAATCATAATCAGCGTACAGTAGATTTTTTCATATATGAATGTTGTGCTCAATTCCTTGTTACAATTCTAAATTGTATGGCAATTAATTCACCAGGAAATCGAGTTCAAATCCTGAGAAAAGAGCACACGCACACACAGGCCTTGAACTGACTCATCTTCACACCAGAGCAGCTCCAGCTCCTCAGCGATAGATTTCAAGAACATTACATCAGTGCATCTGGAGGCTTCTCATTTGTTTGAGTGGAAAAAGAAAGCAGAGTGGTTGCAATTCCAGAAAGGCAAAATTAAAAATAGCCCCCTAACAAACCCATGAAATTGATGCTGCCATTCTTGACACAAAATAGGACACTTAACACTGACCCCACCGGCTCCGCTCATAGAGAACAGCTTTTAATGACACTTCTTTCAATACATGCTTCTACCAAGGCACTTTGACCACGTCTGCAGAGGTGTGCGTTCACCCTTCATGTAACAGAGCCACTTCCAGAAACCCTGCAGAGACCAGTGCTTCACTTTGACGTAGCATCTAGTCCTGTCCATCATAACATCTCACCAGCCTCCTCCAAAGGAATCCTTTTAGTCCCTCATCACCTTTCCTTCTCTGACTGCAGCTGATGGAAAACTCCACTACCTGCTCTGTTTTGTGCACTGGCTTTCAACAGGAACCTTCAGTTCCTCATCTGAACTCTCGTACGGTTCTGACTCCTCAGTAAGAATGGTTGAGTCCTGCTTTGTCTAACAGTAGCTCCTTACTAATCCTTCAGCATATTAACTGCTGCACAAAAGCCAAAGAACCCATTAAAGCCTGGAAGCAGCTGGGAGTACTGCCTGTAATCGATCTCATTAGTTACCCAAAACACCTAAGAGGACATCAGTGGAACATCTATCTGAAGGAGCTCCAAATGTTCCTGCTGCAGATCTTGGGAGTCAGACCTCAAAAGGAAGAACTTGAAGACGAGAGCTGGGGGGGTCTGCGTTTGGGGTGGGATAGGACATGACACAGACTTATTATCCATTTTGTTCCTGGGGGTGTGTAGCACCTGAATACAAACAAGATGGAAGCCTAAGTGAAAAAATGAAGGTTGCTCCTTCATGCCAGTCCTGTGGACGCCTATTCTTACTTCCTGTTCCTCTAACCACTTTATTAACTGCATAGAGTAATAGGGCATCTACGGACAGTACCTATATCAAAGAGATGGTTTAGTGAGATACTTTGCTTATCTTAACATGCCCTGGAAATAAAAAGACCATCTTAACGGGCAATGCCTCTGCTAACTCTCAACAGCCCACCAGGATCTACCACTGCTAATCACCAGATCTCACTGTGGAATCTTGCTTCATAAGAACCACCTCTGCCAAAATACAGTACTTTTATACCAACTGAAGTGTAACTGAAAACATCTTCCTGCCTAGAAAGAACAGCACTGGTAATCTGCAGGAAGAGCGGTGAAGGGGAGAGGAGTTCCCTGCACAGCAGAGAGGCAGCCTCTGTCAGACAAGTGAAAGGAGGCTGAAAATCAGGGTGCACCTCGAAGCCGAGAAATCAGGGTGCACCTTGAAGCCCTGAGGCACGGCTGGCGTTAGCAAGCACTGCTCCCCAGCAACTGGAGGTGCAGCACGCTGGGGAAGATGAGCTCGCTCTCTCATCTTTTTGAACAAAAGGATTCTAAGGAGAGGATCTGCTGTTTCATCGGTTTGCTTCCAGCGTAAATATTTGCATTTCTTTTTAATGCTGGAGTTTACAGCAGGTTGCTTTGCCAGGCAGGTGAGAAACCTTTGTGCCTGAGCAACTGCTGAAACTGTCAGCCTTGGTGATGTTAAATGCTGTTTGCAAAGCTTGGAGTCCAGATAAACCACATGACTGTGTCTGTTTTTAGACTAAGAAAAAGCATTTTTTTTTTTTTGTTTTTATTAACAAATACTACTGACACTCCCTGCTGCTAAGCTTGGGTGGCTTAAACCACCTGGATCCCTCACAAAGTATCTAAAACATGCCCAGGGGCAAGAATCCACCTTATCTTTATACTGAGAACCAGCACCTTGCATCTCTGCCCCACAGATACTCCTTATCATACTTTAAAACCCAGGTGAGTATCACCGAGACAGCTTAAAAAGGGGAACAGAAGCACAGAAACTTTAAAAGCTTGCCCTGCGCTGCGGGGAAAATCACACGTAGAGCTTACATCCACCTACAGCCCACATTTGTGCACCTCACAGTCACATCAGCATTTCAGAAATATGGCTCAGCCTTGGCAAGTAGCAATTAGAGCACCAGAACCAGGACCATCCTCAGCACCGCTGGCCAGCGCGGTGCTCTACATGGGCTGTCAGTGCGGGACACAAGAAGTATTGATCATAAGAGTATTGAAGTCAAGCTTGAGTTTCAGTGGTTAAGCTGCCCCGTCTCAGTTCTGGTCCTGAAACGAGCAGTTGCTTTTTAAGGAAGGCACAGGAGAGCCTGGGGCCTCCTCCTGCTTGTGCGGGGACAAGCGACTGCTCCAAGAGAACACTTTGATGGTGAAACTTGAGTTCAAAAATAACCAGGGAGGGAAACAACTTATTATCAGGTATTTGTTCACAGACTAAATAGACAGCATTACTGAAGGCAACAGTTTAACAACATGTAACCACCACTGAATTGTTACAGGTCAAGGGACAAAACTAATGGAAGGGTTTTTTTCTGCTTTATCTGTAACAAAAAAAAAAACCAAACTACCATAAAATTCAGGAACAAAAAGACATCACAAGTAACGTCTCAGAGATTAGCAAGCACTCAATGATACTGAAGGAAAAGCAGCCCCTTCCTCATTCAAATCTTTTCCAAATACTATTTTCCTCTGGCTCCTGAAAGAAGGCTTTCAAAGACTTTAGGAAGCAAAACAGTCAGCATCTTACAAGACAGGGACATGTAAATGATCTCAGGGTGCTATCAAGATCCATTGCAACATACCCACGACCAGGAGTCATGATTTTTCCATTTCTATTTTTCCCCTCCATAAAATGAGATATTATCCATAATGGTTATGCAAATCCACACCATTAGCACAAAGCAGCAGAGAGAATGAAATCAAACACCAGGCCAAGTTATCAATTGCCTTCTGCCCTGACTCGCGCTGCAATGCGAGCACCTATCCAATTAAGCTTCCTCATAATTAAAGGCCTTTCAGCCCTGCACATAGGCATGTAATCATGACCCCGCCCTGTTTTGGCAGTCTTTGCACCACTCTTCTTAATCGCAGCTGTGCTGGAGGGGGACAAGAGGGGAGCACTGACCTTCTTCCAGGAACATACCACTGTGGGGGGGCCCTGAACCCCACAGCCTCCAGCAAGGGACCCTCATTCTCCCTTGAGAAGGATCACACCTATCTCAGGCAAAGTGGACCCAAACATAGCCCTTCTCATCTCTGAATCAAGAAGCACTTAGGCTACAGGACAAGAAAAAACTGCTGTGACCTGTAGTTTCCAGGGGTTCTAGCTGAAAGCAAACAACTAGCAGGCCTGAGGCAGAGGGCACCTGGGCTGCTGGCCACCGAACTGCTGGCCAGCCTTACTTCACAACGTGCTCACTCAGAAAATAAAACCTTTTACCCTTCAAATGGGAGTTAAGTAATTCCATATTACAGGTATGTTCTCCTATTGCACCTGCGTTTCATGAAAAAACATCTTTGCAAGACTTTGAAGACAAAAAAACCCCACTATTAAATGCAATTTAGTAAATTGAGCACCAGAGAGGGGAGCAGAGGCTTTTGCCACTCAGAAGTTACACGTCTCTCAGCAAGAAACTCCGCAGGTTGTGACTCAAGCTGCCAGACCATGCTGTGCTGGTTCCAGAATGACAGACTTTAGGAGAGCCCTGATCATGAACCACAACCTCACATGCTGTCACTGTCAGTCATGTTTTTCCTTTAAAGTAAAAGGATGTCATGGCAAATCTTCCAAACTCAGTCCAATAGTTCTGAAACCACTGGTTTTAACATGAAACACCCACGAACACACCTGTGGTAATTGAGCAGGTGACTACAGAGAGCCTGTGTTTTCCAGCTCAACTTCCACACATGGTGCTTGTGCACTTTTACACATTTTCTCTTCCAGGCAGTAATTAGTAATTTACCCTTTGGACACATTCATTAAGATCTCACTGCCCGGAGCACAGGGAGAGCAGCAGACAAACCTATCATGTCCCCCCCGAACATCCCAGTAGCCACTGTGCCAACACTGGGTAAGGCTGTACTAAGGCTTTTTCAAAAAACGGAAGTTTTTCTCCATAGTTACTACTTTCTTTGTCTGTTTTTAAATACAAATAACAAACAAACCAGGCTATAATTTCTATGGGGAAATCATCAGAAGCCAGTTCACCATGCTCACAATGCATGGCCACTGGTTCATACTGTATGTGCAGGGGCTGGTGATCCGCAACGTTACCACAAAACACAGGCCAAATTCTGTAACTAAAGGCTGCAAAGTAATTTCCCCCCCACATCCTCTTTTTCCAACGCACAAAACTCTTGAAATGGGTGTTATCTTTCTATACAAAAGAGTTTCACATCATTTTGGATGGGTGGCAGACACAGCAAACCAGTAACCAGAACATGAAACCACCTGTTTGCTTCAGCCGCTTTTTTGGGGGTATTTTTGTGATTTTTTTTTTTTAAAGAAAAAAAAAAAAAAGACTTTTACAGGGCGTTAGGAAAATCGGTTTTCTTCACACAGCCGCTTGCCTGCCCTTCCCCTCGACCGTGATTTTCAGTCTGAGCCCAGAACACACCGTGCACAGCAGAAAGCACAGAGATTTTGACGCTATCTATGGCTCGCACCCGGCCTGCGCTGGCCGCTGCCTCCCAGCACACCCGAGTGTTTCTCGGAGGCACAGGGCAGCCCCCGAAGCCCACGGCGGGAGCCAGCAGCGCCGGGGGACAGCACCGGACACCTCTCCTTACGTGCTTCAGGCACCGCTCCTTCAGCTTCTCCACCGTGGTGTCCTCGGGGACCTCCTCCAGCCACTCCGCGCCCTCCATGGTGCAGACATGGAGCCTCAGCACCTTCCCCGCGAAGATCTTCTCCTCCTGCACGAACATCGCCCCGGGCCCCGCCGCCTCCGGTCCTCGCTCTGCCCCGGCGACGCCTCACCAGGCCCCGGGCACCCCGCGCTACCGCCCGCCCATGAAGGTGACCCCTCCAGGCCCGAGGGGAGCGGCGAGCCCGGCCGGGCCGCGCTGGGAGAGGGGCCGCTCGGTGGGCCCTGGTCGCGCTGCGCCGGCCCCACCGCCGCTGTCACCGCCTGGGCCCGGTGGTCCCTCCGAGAGGACGGGGGCGCTCCCGCCGCCGCCGGAACCGGAAGAGCGCGGTGCATGCTGGGAGATGTAGTTTTACGGCGAGCGCGCCGGAAGTGAAGGCCGCGGCGGCCCCGGGCCGCGATAGAACCCTTTACCCCTGGGTGCACGGGGGAGCTGTTTCAATTTTTATTAACGGTTCCGCGGCAGGTGGGGTGACCCGGTCTGAAAACAACAAAAAATAATTATATATATCTAAAAAAGGTGTTTTCTTGGTGCATCGTGGGAACCGCGGCCTCCGCCGCGGAGCACTCTGGGAAGTGCAGTCCTCCCCTCCCAGTGCATGCTGGGAGCTGGGGTCCGCGGCCCTCAGGCGGCTCCCGCCGGCCTCGGCCAGGCCGCTCCGCCCGGTCCTGGCCGCGCTGCGGTACCGAGTGCCCCGCGGGTACCGGGGGGCTCCAGGGAGGCCCGGCAGGAGCCTGCCCGCCGCGCCCGAGCCGGCCGGGGACGCGGCGTTCTCCCTTCCGCCGTTAGAGGGGGACCGCGAGCTGCCTGCGGAGCCATGTCCCGGCTGCCGGGCTGCGGTCACGTCCCCGCCGCGGGCAGCCCCGGGCCCAGGGTGGCAGTTCCTAGGGACAAAAAGAGGCTAATGCCGCCCTGGGGGTCGTACCGAGCGGGGCGGGGCGGGGCAGTGCCAAGGAAGAGCGGCCGAGCAGACGGTGGGCGCTGCACCCGGGCCTGGCCTGTCTGTCTGTCCAGACCTGCCCATCCGGGGCCTGTCTGTCTGTCCAGACCTGCCCGTCCGGGGCCTGTCTTTCTGTCCAGACTGGCCTGTCTTGGCCTGGCCTGGCTTCTCTGAAGTTGGTTGCCTGTCTCCCATCCTTTTCACGTGGCCCTGGATGCTGTGGTTTGTTTCCCAGGGAATGTGTGATACTTAAGAATAATTCGTAGTAAAACACTGAGGGTGCTGGGACACAGGTCCAGATTGCCCAAAGAGATCGTTGATGCCCCATCCCTGGATCCATTCCAGGTGAGGCTGGCCAGGGCAACTTGCTCTAGTTGCAGATGTCCATGCTCATGGCAGGGGTATTGCACTAGATGACCTTGAAAAGTCCCTTTCAACCCAAACCATCCTATGATTAAAAAGCTGGTCACATGCTTTATACACACTCTTTGTGCTTTGGCTTGTTTTCCCTTCCCAGAGCATTGCCTGCAGCCTGCCAGGCCCTGAGGTTTTTTGGTGTTAAACACAGCTGAGCTAGAAAAAAGGGTGTTGCAGCTATAGCTGCTGGATTTTTATGTATATATTAAATGGAGCTGTACTTGTCTAGAAAATATGAAGAATATGTCATCATTTCGTCTCTGTGAGCAAGCGCTGCAATATTCATGTTACGCACTTAGTCTGGAGTTGGTTGAACAGCAGCTAAAGTGCGCTGGAAGAGAAAATTCCAGGCAGAATTAGCAGACCCAGAGACAACAGAGGCAATAAAGTGTTATCTCAGAAGGAGCTGAGAGCTCCAGGGAGCCCAAATTCAATCCTGTGAAATAGCAGATGTAGTTTGGGATTGTCCAAAGCACTAGGTACTCCTGAAGCCACGACCCAGGAGCATGTCCTGGGGTTCCTTACACTTATACCGTGCTGGGCCAGCATCTCCCAGGGACATTTTCCTTCCTATTTTCCAAAATGTGGAGAAATCTCATTCTTTTCTGCGACCGTTGCTGGTGTGTTGGGCTCTGACACCCTCTCCCAGAGCCCATGAGAGGGAGCAAACCCCGCTCAGCCAATTCCCTGCCAGCAGCAGCTGCCCTTGGGAAAACCCTGGATGAGTTTTCCCCCAGCACAAGCACGGCTCTGGAGCCCTGGGGTGTCCGTGGCGGCTGACACGGGGGGGGGAAGGTGCAAGTTCCATGAGCAGCTGCCAGACACATCCTGGCCACCAAAGCTGCCTTGCGTGGTGCTGGGCGCCCTGCCCTTTCTGGTTCTTTCTGAACCGCTCTTTTCTACTGGATACTGACATTATTTCCTTGCTGCAACTTTTCTGACTTCGCAGCAGAAGCTGGAAGTCTGGATGCCAGCTCCTGGTGACCCCAGCAGCCACCCTCTCTGTGGGGGAGAGCAGCAATAACATTTTGCTGGGAGATATTTTAAAACAGCAAAGAAACACGGGATGATTTCACGGCAGGCTAAATTCAGTTGTGAGCTCTTAGCGTGGGGAGGATGCGTGGATGTTGCACAGCCATAAAGGGGGCTCTTAGCAGTGGCTGCTGCAAAGTAGAAGCAATATTTGGAGATGAAACTGGAGCTGAGGCAGAAAAAAAAAAAAGGAGATTTCTGCTTTCTGGCCCTATCTTGCGTCGAAACAGCGCTTGCCTAACACAAGTGGAATACTTTATTTTCACGCTTTGAATGCAGCTCCTGTGTGCTTGATAAAATGTACCCATAAAATTGCAAATACAAGGCAATTTGACTAGTGATGGCTAATGCATCATAACGGCTAAGGAAATGTGAGCATTTAAAAATACCCCATTTAAACGTTGGGCGCTACCTCCTTTACTTGTGCTGTGGCAGAATAAATAAACAATATGTGTGTATTATGTTAATATTGTCCAAAGCCGAACAAATGAGCGCACAATGTGTTACTTGCTTTTTATGACTGATCCATTATGCCCAGAGACCAAAGTGGGAATGAGAAAAAGGGGTAATCAACGGCTTTTTTTTTCCTGTGAGAAATGGCTCCTTTTGTTTTATGTCTCGGAGTGAATTATTTTCCGCGATTGCACCTCGCAGCAGGAACCTCCCGCGTTACTGAGGGAGAGACAAGTCCCAGGAAAGACAAAACGCTGTTGATTTGATGGTCATAGACGCTGGGCTGGGGGCTGCCCCGTGTTGGGTGGCAGAGCAGACCAGGGGAGGGGGGACGCAGCCCAGCCGCCATCAACACCCTGGCTTCAAACTCACTGCACCTACCTTAGGGAGCAGCGTAACCTTAGTGTTGACTCCTGCAAGAACCAAAGAGAAGGGGTGTGGGCGCAGGCGCTGCTGGCCTAGGGTCTCCTTTGGTGTGAATTGGAGCAGTTTGGGGACTGCTCTACTGCCTGCAGGTTGTTTGTGGCCCTCTTAGAGAAGACACTGGTCCGAGGGCTCCTCAGCATGCACGGGGCGCTTGCCGTGCCTCTCCTGGGCTGATTTCTTCTGCTGCAGGGACTCCAAGGAGCTCACTCCAGACCTCCAGTGCTGGTGGAGCAGGGGCATCCAGCTCAGGGAAATCTGCACCAGCAACCCCCTAATCTCTTTTAAATTGTCTGAGAGTGGGAGGAATAAAAGAGAGTGAAAATTACACATGCACACCCCCCCCCCCCTGTCTTTTCCTGGGCAATCTCAGAATTTATTGAGATAACTCCTGTGGAATGCTCCATCATGTCATCCAGGACTTGTGTATTGACTCTTCCTACTGCTGCTGAGTGGAGAAATATGATAGCCGGAGGGATAATGAAGCAGACATGTTTTCTTCAAATCAAACCGATTCTCTCTTCGGATGGGATAAAAGGGTAAAGAACTTTCCCTTCGCGATATTTTTCTCAGTAATGTGTTTTGACAATTTAATTTAGAAGTCATAGAGTAGTGAAGACAAAGTCACCCGGTGGGTGGACATCGGAGAGTTCAGTTGCCTTTGTGATGAATTGGTGATAGTACAGAGATGACAAAACAACACAGGGGGACAAGAAGGAGGCTGGCAGCACTGTCGGCAACACGCGCAGGATAAATTGAACACTACACTTCGTCCAGGATCTTCAATAGTCCCCAGCATCCCGACGTAATTTATGAATTGCAATTAGCATTTTATTATGGCTCATGCTCAAGCTGCATACCTATCGCTTGCGTTCAGGTTTGCAAGAGTTGCAGAGCGAAGTTTTCCTAAGTTTAAAGTACCTATTTATTTAAATTAAAGCAATAAATATGCTCAAGAGGTTTTTTAAGCTGCAGTGGTTGAGAGTGTGGATTCCTTGTGGAGGCTTCTTGGGGAGAAGCTCCTTCTCACCCGGCTCCGGCAGCGCACACGTGCATCCCGCCTGTGTTTGACAGCCCGTCCCGGGAATGCCACAGGACCCGCGGCAGGATCGCCAGGGAAGTAGCCAAGGGAAGCACCAGTTGTCTGCACCCAACAGCTCTCGTACGGGATCTTGGCTGCGTCCATCAGGGCCAAGATGGTGCCTCGCTGTGCTGCCGAGGAGTCCCTGCTCTCATCTCATGTCTGCAGTGAGTGATGGGCCCCAGGTTTATTTCTCTTTTTCTGAGACATGGAAACTTCTGTCTCTTGCCCCTTAGCAACTTCCCCAGTCAGATGGCGGAGGAGCGATCGCTTCTCCTGCTCCCCTTTCCATCCCCTTCCCTGCAAACAGAGGATCATCCTAAACAAAATTGCATCTTAAGCGGAAAAGTAGAAAAACCTGTGCTCAGGCTGTCATTGCCAGCACCGGTTCAGGACCCACAGCACCCCGGTGCCACGGGTGGGCAGGAGGGTGCCCAGCCAGGGCCACCTCGCTGCCCCCACCCAGCACCCATCCCACACTCTCTGCCCCATCCAGCTCCACCCGCAGCAGCCGCTGATACCCCAGCACAGAGCCTCGCAGATCGGTTGTACAATTTAGCTCTGGAATCGCTCTGAAAGGCCCCTGACTGTGCTCCAAACGACGCTGTGGGTTGTTATAAATATACAAAGCTTTTTGTGGGGATATTCATGAAATTCTATCACCGCTTACCCTGGCTGGTAATGGCCTTGTTTATGTATGGGCTCTCTACCTGGCTTTGCAGCCTCTCCAAACACAATTCTATTACCGTGTTTAACTGCTCTATCAGTGTAGTACTTCACGCTCGCTGCTTGCCAGCACAGCTCCTTAATGGCCAGAGAAGGTATCAGGCACTGCAGTTTGTGAGTATTCAAAAGAAAGTTCAAATCTCACAATGTCTTTATTTTAAAATTCATGGAATTTCTAAGTACCAACTTCTTAGCCATGACCAAATAGTCATTTCTTTCTTAAACAGCCCTTTCTCTTCCCCTTTTCCCCCCTCCCACCAGTTAACTTGCTCTCACAGCTCTCCAGATGCCAGTCCCCAGCAGTCCCAGCACAGGGACCCCAACACCCTCCTGCTCCCCACCAGCTCTTTTCACCCCAGGAGCAGCCACGGCGCGGCTCTGCCCACATCGACCAGGGGAGCATCGCTATGGGGGGGTCACTCTCGGGGTTTGCAGGCGGGGTGGGGCAGCGGACCCCTGGAAACGCTGCGGCGGGCAGTGGCCAGGGGAGCAGAGACACAGGGAAAAGAGAATAGAAGTTCAAGAGGTTATTTAAAAGGATGTGACAGTACCTGTGTGAAAAGGGCGGCAGAATCAGGCCACTGGCGGTGCTGGGGGCAGCAGTGGTGGGAATCATCCTTCGAGCCCTGCCTTAGAATTAGCACTTGCTTTTCGGTACTGCATGGATCCAGGTCACAGGTTTCGTTCCTAAAAGAAGAAGAAAAACCTTTCAACTTCATATTTAAAGTCCCATTTCCCGTGCACACCAGGGGAGAATAATACTCACCTCTGCCGTGTCCATCAGGTGCCGTTTACCCGCGACCGTCACCGCTGCATCCGGGTGGCAGGAGGCAGCCGGGAGGAATTGCCGCCTCTTTCCAGCTGATGGAGAGTGTTTCCTAGTTTCCTGGTACGCTTTGGCAGAATGTCACAATTTAATTGTTGGAAACAAGAGTGGGAAATATTAGCAGCACCAGCACAATAGGATTTTAATTTAGCTCCAGGATAGAAATGGGGCTCTAACAGAGTGCCAGGCTCCAGGATTGCCTGCGAGTGCGAGGAGCCTGGAGTTCGCCTAATAGTTTACACAACTCGGGTAAATCCTGTAGGGATGCGAGGGACTTAATTGGGCTCATGCTTAAACATCCTCGTAACGCGAGGCACACTGCGTGCTCTGAGCATTATTATTAAACAGCCCATTTCACTTTTTAATGATCATCTTGGATCACCGTAACAGTGATCAGCAAATAATCCTGGACAAATAAACATCTGTCTTCAGCGTTTCCACAGCTGGGGCTGTTGCCAGTCTCTAAGCCTGGCCAGGGCAGGGAGAACGGCCATGCCCCCAGCCTCACGGAGCCCCATGTGCCCCTACCTCTGCCCAGCACCCTTCATTGGGGTCAGGGTTAGTCCTCAGCACCATGTACCCCTTGGGACACCGACATCTGCCCCAACCGCTGTGGGGCTGCACACAGGAGTGGTGCGGCGCTGCCCGCCTTGACATTGAGGTAAAATATGGGGCATCACTAAATTATTCAGTTGGAGAGAGGGGCTCTCAGGATGGTGTGTTGCTCTTCTGCAGTGTAATTAATAGTCTTTAGATTAAATATGAAATCATTCCTAGTCATTAATAATTTAGCCGCAGCGTGGCGATCTTTAGAGAGCAGCAGCACTTCATATTCTTCTCAAGTATGTTGCCTGAAACGCTTTGGGGGAAGCCGGCCGCCCTTTCATCCATCTCAATTACAATTGCTGGCTGCTCATTTCCTTCTTGAGCATTGTTTTGCCAAAGTGTAAAACTCTTCCGCCCCTGCTTTTCCTAAGCCGGTGCTTAATAGCATCAGCGTGTCCTGGAAACGAGGGGCCAGCGCTCTGCATCCCCAGAGAGCTGCTGTAGAGCGGAGGTGCAAACCTCCAGCGCTTCCCAACGTGTCCGTGCTCGAGCTCTGGCAGGTGCCGTAAGAGTTTCTGGGTTGGATTTAGCCAGGACACAGCTCCCACCATCTTCATCATGGGATGGAGCAGCCGCGGGACCCGAGAGGGCTCTGAGCGTGGCACTGGTCCTTGCTGACATGGCAGAGGAAGGTGAAGGGAAGAGCTTCCCGTGGCCGAGGTGCCTGCACTGCCACCCTGCCATGGCTGTTGCTGTGGTGCTGGTCCCCCTGGCCATGGCCAACTCACCAGCACCAGACCCAGCTCACAGCATCATGATCTGCTCTCTAGAATTTCCAGGAAACAGGAGCTGACCCATCTCTTCCAGCCCCCAGGCCCCATCGCTGTGCTTTTTACAAGCAGGATGGAGATGACGGTTTTTTGCTAATGCTGACAACTACCATAATTTAGCTTTATGCCAGCACTAAAACTGGAGAAAAAATGCATGTCCTGGGACATCTGTGACACAGTTGCGGCTGACGGTGGATTTATGCAGCTCTCAGCAAGGAAAGTACCCCTGGCACATGGAGCTGTGTGACAGCCCCCAAAGCGGCTCCGACCCTCTCTGAAACATGTCCCACTGCAGTTCCCTGTGGGGACAACCCCAGAACAATCAGTGGGAAAGGGCTGGGGGGAAATCCTTCTGTGATGCTGGTGGGCTGCCGCCGGTGTGCTGGGCCAGGCTGTGCTGGCGCAGAGCTGTGAGGATGCCCTGGAGAGACCAGGGATGCTCAAAAGCAGGAAAAAGCCGTGGTCTGGGCAGAAGCACAGCTAAATCCCCCTGCAGCAGGGCTCCAGCTCCCCAGTGTGCGATCACAGCTCGGCTGCAAAAGGCCACCCATGGCAGGAGGGACATCTTGGAGCTCCAGAACCTGGGGGTGCCAGGCTGAGGCTGTGCCGGCTGCCAACAGCAACCCCGGAGGGACCCTGCCTTTCGCCGAGCATCGTAATTCCTGTTTCCAAACAGCAAACAAATGTTAGACAGCTGCTGCAGTAAAATTTGAAAGCAAAGCCAAGTCCCCTGGGGGTGCCAACAGCGGCTGGGGCAAGGAGGGGTGAAGGGGCAGGATGAGGCCAACCCCGGCACAGGGCAGGGAAACGGAGCCCTGGGCTCTGTGGGGCGAGGGCAGCAGCTCTGGGGGTCCCAGCGAGTCCCGTGGCCCCGGCAAACACGGGCGCTAAATGTCACATCTCCCAAGGAGCCCTAAATAACCGCGTGGCTGCTGTAACCTTTAGAGAGCCCTCCCGACTCTCGCGTTAGCTGTTACAATAGGATAAACTTGTTTGCGCACCTGGCTGTGTTTTAAATAGGTTTAATTCCTCTGCGCCTCTCGGCAGCTTCCTCCGATGACTTAATGGCTTGTCAGCTGTCGAAGGCTGAGCGCTCCCGGCTTCAACTTGCCCCCACACTGGTCCCCCCGCCCCGGGCAGCATCCCCTGGGACAGCCTGGGAGTGGAGGGGCTTGGCCAAAAGTGTGGTGCTGGCCCCAAAGCGCCGCTTTCTGGGGGGTGGGAGGATGTAGAATGATGGGGGAAAAGAGGCAGCGAGAGGCCAGAGACACCTGAGAGGGGCAAACAATGTTGGGCACCCTCCCAGGAGGGGCTGGCCCCCAAATCTCCCATTGGTACCTCTGCTGAATAACGGGATCCACACAGCCTCTGGGAAGAGCGGCCAGGGCAAGGGGTAAAGGCAAGGAGGGGGGGATGCTGGGGCTGGATCCATCCCCAGATCACCCCAAAAGAGTTGGTCCCCCCCATTGCTGACCTCAGGGCTGGGGGAGAGAGAGCTGGGGCTGGTGAGGCCCCAGCATCCTCCCGCTGGGGCAGGCGGGTGGTACCCAGGCGGGGATTCCGAATTAAACCGGACGCAAACCCAGGCAGGGTTTGCAGGAAGGATTACTGAGATCCATTTCGCTTTGGGGACCAAGTTAGTGGTGTCCCCCCTGCACAGTATAGCGGGGTAGAAAAACAGGACCATAAGGGAGCACAGCAATGAATATGGAAACCTTCTTTTCTGGTATTGCGCACTCATAAATGAATCCACTTTATAGAGCCATAGCAGGGAGGAAATGACTATTCGGAGCCTGATTTATCTGCTCAAATGCTTTGTAGTACTTCAGATTAATAAAAATATTTAATAAAGAATCAAGATGGTTTATCTGTAATGCAAAGAGAATCACATCCCCTGTATTTTTATTACTGAAAAATTGGAAGCGGGAAGAAATAATGATATAAGCTACTGTATAAATGACAAAAATACCCATTCTAGTTATATGCATTGCTGTACAATCTTTTTCTATCCTATAAACATAATATATTCTTACGCCTATTTCAACTGATTCAGTAGTCATATGCTGCATTGTGCAGTTTAATACCATCCCATCCTCAACAGCTCTGGCAAGTGATTAAATAAGAAATAAATTCTGCTGTCATTGCATTTAAAATCAAATCAAGGATCATTTGTTACCCCAAACGAACCAGTTATCCTTCTCTGCTCGTAAGTAGGCTGCTGTTTGCTGAAGCATTTAGAAATGTATATATAGTAAACTCTTTGCATAATGGCTTGTACTGTAATATGATCTTTATGAGCCTGCCGCTCCGGAGACACTTGGAAGAACCAATAAACACTACATTGCTTTTTTAATTTAAAGTTATAGGTATGAGACATTTCATATTCTCCTTATATTCATCTGAGCCTCGTTGGCCATGCCGCGGAGCTGGGGCCAAAACTTCTCATCCTACCGGTGCCCCCCAGCCCCGGTGCAGCCACGGCACCGTGGGCATCACCACGATCACCCCCCGGGTACCGGCTGTGCCCACGCAGCCCGGTCTGAGCCCTCGGGCATCAGGGGTCCCGACAGCACCGAACCCCAACCACCCGCCCGGGAACACACCCAGGAGGGAGAGACAAACTGTCCCATCCAACAAGTACATTAAATTTAATGTCACCGGCTCGTTCATGTCCCCTCGCGTTATAATGTGTAATATAAACTTACAAATTAATTGTGCTACCTTCTAAAGCTACTTTAACTGCTGCTGGAATGAAACCTGGCTAATAACCGTCATTTGAAAGCCCATTCTTGTTAGAAGATTGTGTCTGACCAAATTTCTTTCATTGGCTCATTATTTTAATTTCTCTCCTTACCCCGAGAATTGCCGTTTTTCCAGCACCGTCATTGGGATTTACCGCAGAGCAGCTGCTGTTCCTTATGGGCCTCCTCCCTGATGGATGAGCCTAGAAAACTCTGGCGAACAATCTGCCTCGTGCTCCAGCTGTGAGGAGAAGCCCGTGGTGGGAACCTCTTTTCTTGGGAAGACAAAAAATAAAAGTTTTCCTTTTAAAAATGACCATGGTAAGAAAAAAAGAGGTTGCCTGAGGTGCTCGGCGCTGGCTCCCAGCCCCTCATGCCTGCACAGACCCCGCCAAATCCAGTGGGTGAATTATTTGTTGCAAATTATTTGCTCGGCTTTAATTATCAAGTTTTGGCACCCATTAGTTAAACCGGTTAATTTTATTACAGAGAAAACAACAAATCACAAGGCTGACAATAACGAGGATGAACAGGCATTTAATTATCCTTGTTCTAGACAGAACAATTATTAATTTTAAATTGCAAAAACTCATTTGAAAAGTTTGGAGTCTGGAGAATTATCATGGGGAGCGTAATATTGCTGCGGGAGATCTACGGTCAGCCGTTTCATTAATACCAGTAAATCAAGCAAATCGATTCCTTCACCAGCCTCTTCCTCCCTGTTGTTAAACTCAGGAATAAAACTAATAAACTTTGGCGTGGGGTTCTTTGTTAAAAGAGGTTTGGTCGCCCCAAAACAGGGCTGGTCTAGAGTCCCTCTCCCAACCACTGTCCTCCTGCTTGACCTGGAGACGTGTGTAGCCCATCTCTGCAACGGGATTTGCTCCTAAATCAGGGGAAGGGACCCCTCTGGGAGGGCCAGCTGGGTGATCCAGCCTCAACAGGCACCCATGGGTGTCCTTTGGGGTGAGGAACTCGCTGTTTGCCCTGGGCACCATGTCCCTCGTGAGGATGAGGAAGGTGCGATGCATCCGGATGGGATGGGAGCAGAGGGATGACGCTTGAACTCACCAGGATGCAGCATGGAGAAGATGTCCACAACTCTGGGACAACGCCCTTCCCTCAGGTCCTGCCCTGAGCAGCTCGGCCTTGAGGCAACCTACAGGCAAAAGGAAAACCAAACCAAAACAAAATACCAACAAACCCTCCACCCAACACAAAAAAGAAGTTGGGAAAAAGAACCCGAAGCTCGAAGAAACAAATGAAATCTCATCATTTATCCCCAGTGGTCAGTGGCACAGATAACATTTTTCAAAGTGTAATTGCAGTCAATTGTACTTTCCCCCCAGTGCCCGTCAGCTCATCTTGGCTGGCGTGATAAATGTTAGCTTTTAAGCAAGAATAGATTGATTATTAATAGCTTAGATACCAGTTACAGGAACTGCAATAAAACTAGATTTTAATTTCCCTCTCTATTAAGGAATCTCATGTTTCATTCAACACAGAGAGAAAACAGGGGGTTCTGCAGAGATATTGGATGGACCGCCGCTATAGATGATGATGGACGCGCCAAACCCTGGGTTATATTTGGCTGGTTTTTCCACAAAAGGCAGCCTGGGGGGGGTGGCCCAGGCTCCCCTCGGCAGCGGGAGGGGCTGCTCTGATCCGCGCTACGGTGTTCCCTGGAAAGACCCCAGTGCTCCAGGGGAGCAGGAGGAGCTGGCTGTCGGGCTGGGGGGGATGCAGCACCCCAGGGTGCCCCGTGCCCATCCCCTGGGCAGTGCTCAGGACCCCAAACCTCCCTGGTTCCACTGCTCCGGTGTCTCTGATGGCAGCAGAGCCCGGCTCCGGCTCGCTGTTAAAACAAAAATCCCTGCAGAAAATCACTTTCACCAGGGCAGGGATGTTTCAGCTGTGATTTGTGTCTGAATCAGGAGAAAAAAGCATAAAAGCTGCCTTGACGGAGGAACATAGTTGTGCATTTTAATCTTTTATAACTTACTTTTATGATGTAATTCTGAATTATGTTATTGCATTTGTATTTAGAGAGCACACCAGATGGTGCATGCAGTAACACTTTAAATTAGGGTTTCCCAAATACACATTAAATTTAGATTTAATAAGACAGTTATCACATGGGAATTAAATACCAATTGATTATTTATAAAACACCACAGCACAGCAAAGTGTGCAACTCAGCACCGCAGCTGACGTGGGTGAAACGCACCTTAGGGAGCGACTGGGGGTCCTCTCCTGGACGCTGGGCTCCTGGACTCTGGCCACTGGCCTCCAAGGCTCCTTGTTGCCTTTTTGGCCTCCTTGCACCTTCTTCAGCATCAGAGGATGGACATGAAGGGAGGGACCTTGCCCCGAGCCAGGCCGCCTCGGCGTGCTGGCTGTCCCAGGTGTCACCCACATCCAAGCAGTGACTCCCAGTCTGGGCAACCACAGCTCAGCCAACGGCCTTTTGTAGAATCATAGAATCACAGATGGGTTTGGGTTGGAAGGGACCTCAAAGATCATCTCGTTCCAACCCCCCTGCCATGGCAGGGACACCTCCTACTAGACCAGGTTGCTCAAGGCCCCATCCAACCTGGCCTTGA